>VMKM01001385.1:0-147255 GCA_008360985.2 Macquaria ambigua
TTGGAAGCCAAAATCGTAATAAAAAATAAAATTCCATTAACTGCCCAACCCTAACACACACAGCTCTCTACCTGTGGTTTGATGCCTGTGAGGAACCTTCCAGAAACGAAGCCCCCGGCACCGGGTGCGGGGTCATATGGCTGGAAGCACGGCAAGGATTTCCCAGAAGGCATCAGTGGAGGCCTACGGCCCTCCAACTCGATCTGACCTAGCAGACACGAAATCTGAAACGCGCACACACACACACACACACACACGCACACACACACACACACACACACACACACACACACAGAGTATTTGTAAGTTAACAGCCAAAAGTTCATGAGGTTTTATCAAAGTTGGGTGCAAAATCAGTACATTGCAGTACAATGTGAGTGTGTGTGTGTGGGTGTGTGTGTGCGTGGGGGGGTACCTGCATGGTGTTTACAGTAGATCCCTTGGCTCCTGATTGCACCATCAGCTGGAGGTTGTTGTCTGGGAAAGAGGTGTGGAGTCCGACTGGCATGCACACCTACAAAACACACACAACGTTTCATTTTTATCATTAAGAGATGAAGAGCTAAAAGCAACAAATAGACTGCAGCAGCTGCCAGTGAACATACAGTTTACAGAAGTTCAGATTTTCAAGGACTCAATAATGAAAGCACTCAATGTAGTGGAAAAAAAAAAAACGTAAAAAGAAAATCTCTACAGCTCAGGTCATTTTATTGCTTTTACAGTGAAACTCAGGAAGTAAACTAGGAATGAAAAAGTTTGCATTCACAGCACATCTGAAAGTCAGTGAAGATTAAACAAATTGGACCGATGACTAATTAAAAAATGACAGTGGCATTTAAAACATTAAAGGTAAAGTTCCTCAAAAAGTTCTTGGTTCCCTGAAAAAGATCATGTGGAGAACACCCTATGCGTTCCTATTCCATTTCACCATGTTAGTATTGTGTGTGCCAATAGCAGTAATCAGAGGTAGTATCAGTATCAGTATCAGAGGCTGTACTATTGGCAGCAGTGGCAGGCTACCTTGTTGATGTCATTGTTCACTTGGTTGGCTACTTCTTTGAACTTGTGGTCGGCCAAGCTGAAGTCTCTCTGGTCTGGGTTGAGGTGAGCGTCTTGCCAGCGGCTCCGAGCCTCAGCTTGATCCACATTGGAGGGCAGATTGAAGGCTGCCTGGAGGGCCTTGGAGGACAAAAAAAAAAAAACATTTTTCTAATAGATAAGAACACTTCCACTCCTTTCACCAAAAAGTATTTCAGTTAAAGTGGCTAGAATCGTTATCTTAAGATTAAATAACAATGTGAAAACAATGCAACACTGTAAAAATGCTCGTAGTGATGAACCTACAGAGAATTATCACCTGAATCTGCAGCTCCCCTCGGCTTTACGGAGTTTTATAGCTATTTACTGTTTTGGTTCACTCTCACTCATAGCGTCATTTACAGCTGCGGTAGGCAGCTGTTTTCAGCAAAAGCCCTCTAAAAACCCACTGTACAGTACCTGCTCAGCACCAAACTGCAGACAGACACGACTAGCTGGTGAACATAGTGGAGCATTTAGCAGCTAAAGAGCAAGATATTTCTCTTAGGAGTTGGTGGGAAAAATGTGGCCCAAAAAAAAATCAGTTATTATAGGTTTAAGGTTGTATTTAAAGCCACAATGTGTAGAACTATTCAGACTCTGGCGCCCCCCAATGGCATTATGAATAAAGACACTGTGGCAGACAGCAATGGATGCCACCACCCCCTGACCTAGGAACCACAAGACAGAGAGCTAAAAGCAACAAATAAGGGGTTCTGGAGCAAAGGAACTTATTCGTAGTTCTAAGATCAGTTGGAGGACCCCTCCTTTTTTTAATGTGTTCACACTCCAAGAACTGGGAATGATCGTAGTTCTTAGAACGCCGTTTTGAGGGACTTTTTTTTAGCTCCTACTTCAGAGTAGGTACTCTCCCAGCACAAGAGGAACCTTGAGTGACATAAGTGTACGGTGATTGGTCGAACACATGAGCCAATGCAGCACTGGCAACCACCATCTTGAAAAACCTGTGTAACAGCTCGTAACGGTAGCCTGGACCAAAACACAGACAATGGACTGACAGTGAAGTCCAGGCTTTATTAAGCATGTATGCAACGGGGGAAATACAACGTGAGCGAAATATAACAATCTTGTGTAAGTGATGTTGCTATACCAACCACCGGCCGGCTTATGTCACTTCAGCGTTCCTATTGGCGGTGCAAATGCAAACAGAGAAAAAGCCTTGAAATTATGTAGTTCTCGGGGGAGCTCCCCAAGGTGCAGTTCCTCTCAGGGAGTCCCCAGAACTTTTTGGTCCGAAAAACACCTGTAGACTGCACCAGTTGCCAGTGAACATGCAGTCTACAGAAAGTCAGATTTTCAAAAGACTCAACCATGATAGCGCTCAACGGGCGCTGTAACTAATAAAAGTTAAAATACTTAAGATTATATGTGGCAGCTGCAGAGTAATAGTACTCTTCACTGGTTCAGTTCATTACACTACATGTTTGTGTTTGTGTGTAGTACATATTTATCCCCAGTGGCCATGTTAGAGCACCATGGGGCCCATGAACTACACCTTCACTGTGGCAGCCATTTTGGCCAGTGGCATCCACTGAGGAGGAAGCACTGAATTTGACAGGGCTGCAATTTTTCTAAATACTTATTTAGTGCCTTATGTTTTCCCTTTGTTTATTTGTTTGGACAGAACAAAGTGTATGACAGTGCTCTACACATGTGCATCCAGGGCCTTCAATGTATACCATGATAGATTTTACATCAACAATGAAAACGCCAACAGACAGTTAATTAAAGCTGGTGCTTTAACTCACTTTGGTGCCAATCTTCAGTGATCCTTGAATGATTTTTTTCCTCTGCCTGTTGGCGCCAGGTTTCACCAGGATGTCTTCCACACCTAGACACAAAAGTTTGAAACATAAAACCCCTCCTCTATCTTCAGTAATTATACACAAAAACTGACAAACTAACTAATAATGCTGTCTGTAATATGTCTGTGTCAGCAAGGCAACGCATGGCTTGGCGGGTGCGTGTCATGTACTGTATCCGGGTTCCTACCCAGAGTAAAGCCTCTGTATAGCTGCAGGTAAGCAGTGAAGAGTCGAGCCAGACAGCTGAGCAGTTTGCCACTGGTCTCCCCTCCGTACAGCTCATAGCAGCAGTGGACCAGACCGTAGGCTGAGGAGCCGTAGTGAGCTTTGTCCAGAACCCCCACCAACAGCTCCCCCTGACGAATCACCACCTGGGAAACAAAGAGAAAGGAAGGACGAGGGGTTAATGCATAGACTGACATTCTCTCAGAACCTCTCAGTTCATTTTCGATTTCCAAGGGGCGTTATCAACAGGTGCAGACCAAAATGCCTCTGGACACAATTGGACAGACCTACAACCAATCAGAGCAATGAAACGCGTGACATAGCGCTGAGCGAATCCTGTCGGAAGTACAGCAAACGCACAATACTGATGCAATAGTGGATTCAGAATGTTCCACATCAGCGGCAGCCACCTTGGTTGTTTATGAAAATCCCTCAACGGTGCTCCTCTGTACAGTGATCGTATCAAACCCGCACCATATTAGATAAACGGTTGTGATTGGTCCGACCTGGGCCAGGTTGGCTAGAAATCTGTCTGAATGGGAGGGGGACCAGACGCATCTGCCAGAGAAAATAGAACATGAGCTCACAGATTCGTCCAGTTCCCAGGCTAGTTAATACATTTTAAAAAAGTCCAATATTGACACACTTTGGAATTTAAATAGCTCCTCACCCATTTTTTTATTTTTCTGGAGACACGTTTCAGTATGCCAAAGTACGGCAAAATAACGCAGAGCTGGTATCAAGCTATATCATTGTCGACACATTTGGATTGGACAGTGAAATCTTTCCGTGTGTGTGTTTGTGTGTACCTGTGAGTCACACATGCTGTCAGGTCTGTATCCTGGAGCAGCTCGTGGGGGGACTTGGATCCATGCTTTGCTGAGGATTTTCGATTTACTGAGCAGGTTGAGAGGCACAGCCTTCTGTGGGATTACATTCAGCAGGAGCGTAGACACCACCTGCAGGAAACACCAAATGAATGACACAACAGCACCACCGAGCTCGCAGAGGCATTCAGGTCAAGCTCATTATGGACACTCATGTTTTTCTTGTAGGAAACACAAGACAAAAGCTGAACTTGGATCTTCAACATTTGGGCTAAACTGACTTGCTTTCATTGACGCTTTCGGCTTTGACTGTCAGAACGCACCCGCCAAAAGCCAAAGAGTATCTACTGAAACACAGACTACAACGTCACAGGTTCCATTACCTGCTTTCCTGTCCAAAGCTGCTGCGGTTTGAATATGGCCGGCGGCAGCAGTTTAACTCTGCCTGGTTTGTCAGTCAGCCCTCTGTACACCAACTCGGTGTACTGGACTCTGGTGAAGAAGCAGCCTCGTATCGTCATCCTCGTACCCGATACCATGTGGTCCTGGATCAGACCTGCTAAAGGTTTACCGTCCTAAAGAGAAGAGAAAAAGACCTGAGTGCTGACCCGTGTGTGTTTAAGAATGTAGAGGCAGCTAAAGGAGGCTTCTTCCTGTGCCTGAAGCTCCCTGCTTTTGTCCACATTACTTCCTAGTGTTTAGGGTTACTTTTTAATATGTACTGTCACTTTCTGAAACAACATTACAACCACCAGACAGGTAAGCCCTGGCATATATTACTGCTTTTAAATGAATGAATGACAAAAGACAAAATGCAGCTTTAAATTAAAAAAGTGAACAAGCTGGGAGAGCATTATGTGAAAAAATAGCTTTTTGTGGACTGTTTGCGTTGGCTAGTTATCAGCTAGTACACACATAGGTCTATTAAGTCATGTGTCTTATCAAATCAGACTGTGTACAGTTGCTAGTTTAGTGTCACTTATTCCAATTCACTCGGGCAACCTAATACAGACAGATAATGTGATCAGGTCGCTTTGTATCCAGATTTGAGTTGCGGTGACAAGAGCCTGTTTTAGTGTTGTTTAGTCTGCGCTGTGTCTCACTCTACAATAAAACATTAGAAATACTGCCGTGAAAAGAAAAGTCAGCTCAGTTAAAAACATGGTTTGTACAGCTTTCTAAGGGTAAAATTCAAGCACCTTTCAAATATTTCCAGACTCTCAGATAAAGTAGATAGAATGCCCAAAAAAGAACTAACTCTTGAATTTAAACAGATAAAAGTGCAAAATATATTGAAGTGCATATAAAAACACTAAAATGATGATGCTGAAACAAGCACAATTCAAATATGTAAAGACAATAAAGTTAAAATAAAACATCATAAAATAGTAATAAAAAAAGGAAATATGAAAGTGATGCGATACTGGAAAAAGAAAACATTTTTAAGTGTAGACCATCTTGTAAAAGTGAGTTTTAAGGCTGTTCCAAAGCCGGAGGGGCCATAACCGCACACAGTCACCCTTGGTTTTCAGTCTGGTCGCTGGAACAGTTAAAAGGTTTTGATCAGCTGATCTTAGGGGCCTGGCTGGGCTGTAAGGGGTTAAAAGTACTTAAATATAATCTGGAGCCAGACCATGGATGACCTTGTAGGTAATTTATAAAAATGTATTCTAAGCGTAACAGACTGCCAGTGCAGTGATGCTAGAATTGGAGCGATATGACAGGACCTCCTAGATTTAGTTAATAATCTGGCTACTGAGTTCTGGATAAATTGCAACTGTGACACTGAGTGGGAGTTTACACAGGTAAGAGCGTTACAGTAGTCCAGGCGTGATGATATAAAAGCATATGCCTTGGTTAGATAATTTAATGTCTAACACTCAATAATTATCAGCTAAAACAGGACAGATAGAAACAGTTTTGTTCTGTTTGAAACATCAGAAACAGTATCAGGTGTTTGTAGCTACTGTTGCCTCAGAGTTTAGGACTGTGGCGAGCTATGCTATACTCTAAATCTTCTATCTACAGAGTGTGTGTGTGTGTGTGTACCCACCTTGGGGACGAGGTACTGCTGGTCAGTGCTGACCAACGTGTAGGCTTCTGCTCTGCTCAGCTCACTTTGAGGGAAGTGTGCGTTCATTTCGTCGCCATCAAAGTCCGCATTGTACGCCTTGCAGTTGGCATAGTGGAGCCTCAGTACCTGTAACATCAAGTACAGTTCGGTTAGGTATCATATGTTTATTGCAAACACAATGGCGTCATCCCACCCTGCTTCTAGAATAAATCACTATTAGCCTGGACTGATTAGATCTTACCTTCTCTCCTGGTAATATACGTGCGCAGTGTGCTTGGATGGAGGGTCTGTGCAGAGTTGGTTGTCTGTTCAGTAACAAAACATCTCCGTTCTTTATGTGACGATTCACCTGGACAGACACAAGGACAAAGAGAAGAGTGAGGGGCTGCGTCACTGACAATGAAAGGTTAACTTAGACTGCAGAGCCTACGAGGGTTTATGTCTAGGAATGACTACAATTACAATCAGAGTATCTGACATACTATCTTCATGGGCATCTTATGTGGACCAGGACAGGGCGTCAGCAGTTGCTTGGCAACAGCTTCTCTCTGTGCAAGGTTGGTAGCCGATAGGATGGTTTTCCTGCCATCCTCGTTTATCACCATGGAAGCACCAGGGTGGACGGTGGGCCCGTTCAGTACGGCCTGACGAAGCTCCTTCACGTTCCACGGAGTGACGGGCTGGGGGTAGGTCAGCTTGGTGGCAAACACCTGCACGAGCATGGAAGACACACGGAGAGTTTGTTTCATTCTGGATCAAACTTGGAGCTCTGGTGATCAGTATTGATATTATTTATATTTCCCTTTCTTTAAGAAAGTTTGGTACTCTCTCTCAGATGTACCATAGGTATTCCTATCTCGTTGGTCCCTATGTACATGTCTGGACAGATGACAGATCGGGCAGCGTAGTCCACTCGTTTTCCCATCATATGTTTCCGGAACAATCCGTCCTTCTTCTCCAAGATCTGGCAGGGGAGAGGAGACAATTAGGCAACTGGAACAAAAAGAAAAAGGGAGGCTTAAAACAGTGTGGGACTTTTACATATAAATGAACGTCAGTTACATTCAAGCCGTTGCCAGACGAGTTCACACAATGCTGATTTATGCCAGGTAAATCTCTCTGTGTTTCGCAGTATACCAGAGTTTTTGAACCTGTGTCTGTGGTGACATTCCTGCGCTGGTGCACCGATAATAAAACCAGAGCCATGTAGAGAGAGAGTCGCGTCAACAGAAGATCAGAATGATTCACGTAGACTTCAGATAGTTCTCTCTACATGACTCTGGTTTGTCAGAGCTGAACGGAGCAACCGCAGCGACGGAGTAGCTACAGCAACTAGAAACCTAAGAAGCATCCAAGAAAAGTTTCTGATGTTCCAGATAAAAAAGAAACACAGTGTTCAGGTGAAGGATTACAGTCAAAGAAAGAAACAAACATGGATAACCATTGGTGTAGCTTTTCCTCACTGGAGAGGCTGAAAGAAGAGCAGGGACTGAGGGCAGACAAGATGTAGCGTTACTGCTCTTGGTCTTTATAAAATATCTGGAGTAGGCTGTGTAGCTATTACATTTCCTCTGCCTAAATAATGGATCATTGTCTTGGAACTGTGGAAATTTGAGCGAGCTCCCCTGTAGGCAGACGTCAGAGTTTGTGTAATTACTCTCACTGCCAGAAGGAGGAGACAAAAGTTCTGCACTCCAGCTTTAAGCCTAATTTATGCACACGCATGCACACAGGTGTTTATGCTTAACGTTCTGTTGCAGTATTCTCCGAAACACCTGGGGGCATACAAAAGAAAACATTCTGTGAACAAGCAAGAATTCAACGAGTGTTACCGGAAGGTCGTCATAAACCAACATGGCTGCACTCGCTGCACTAGAGCTTGTTGTTGCTGAAGAAGAATTTCACAGTTTTTATCTATTAAATGTGGTGGAAATCTCTCTCCATGAGTTCAGAATCATTTGCCGGTCCCTGTGGTCTATCATGGAAGGCTCGTAGAGGTGCTTGTAAAGGCATACCTGCTCGGCCAGTCCAGCTTCGAAGGCGTCCATGTTGAAATGTCGCCTAGTTACAAAAATTCAGATGGTGCACAACCAAGCGCCGCGCCAACTTGCGGAGCCTTCGCGCTTGACGCAAGACACACGACAGCGTCATTTTTAGAGCATGGACTCTCGCGCATCAAGCATAAACCCCGCCTTATTACATTGCAGCATCTGTATATATGATACCTGTCGGATTCCTGGGTATTTCTCGGTCATCATTTTGTCCATGTCACTGTCAAAGACGATGTTAACGTGGGTCTGCAGTCGGATCCAGATGTTGTAGAGTTTCTCTGTTAACGTCAGTCCGGGGATCCCCAACAGTAACGACTGGTCTGTCTGTTCAGGAGCCTGAGAGGGACGAGAGGGGACAGGTTGACATGTACTGTTCATAATCACCATTTGGCTGACTAAAATATAAACATGTCTTAACTGGATCTACAGTATGCAGCAATGTGTATAGGTATAGAGACAAAACCTGAGAACAGACAGCAACCCTTTAACACTCAACACACACACACACACACACACACACACACACACACACACACACACACGTCATCTTACCTCTTCCTCCTCAGCCGTTTTCTCCCCTGCTATGAGAGACAGGAGTTTCCTTATGATTCCACAGTCCTTCATGACAGCCTGCATGTTGACTGTCTGACCGTTTGTAAACATCTGGTCACCCAGTCGATTGATCGGACGATACCTGACAGGGAGAGGAGGAGGGGTGTGATGAAGCAATAAGGTCACACAACCTCTGCTAACATCAGTACTTTTGCTATTTAGCTTTTATTATCAAACAAAAGAAATACGTTTACTATAGAAACCTGGCATACATTTAGGATTTTATTCTGATTGTGCATCCCTCCCATGCTTGTACACACTTTGTACAGTTTCAAACTACTAGTGGTTCAATGTGCAGTATGTGGGTTTGTTTGCTCACACCGTACCTGCAAGGTGGGACCACCAGTAGCTCCAGGAAGAAGAGGTCTGGATAGAAACCTTTCTGTCCCTCCTTCGACACCCTCCCCTCCTCCAGCCCGGAGAACAGACACCTCAAGAAGAAACCTGGACGAAAGAGAGGAGGTAAGAATCACAATTTGGAATTATATTTTGAAAATGATTGCTTCTCACGGCCAAAAGTGAATGAGGTTTGACTTTTTTTTGCCATTTTGCATCCTCAAACAATTAAAATTTCTACTTTTAAAAAAGGACACAGTGATGACATTTACGACCTATGATTCAGTTTTTATAGATCTTAAAAATTTTACCATTTTTCATAGGCTTCTTTTCTAATGAGATATTACTCATGTCATATGGACCCTCTGATGAGACCACTTTATTCAAAATGTTCACCTTTAAATGTTTAAATATGATGTAATCTGGCCCTTAAACAGTCCACTTTTGCACATGGTTGTTTTTTTTGTCCTACCTTCTTTCTCCCACAGTTTGTTGATGTGTTCTCTAGCATTGCTGGCCGTCAGGTAGACTCTCTTTCCGGCCATCAGATCCTCTGCAACAAGACAAAAACAAAAGGTAAGATCTATTTACTGTATGTACATATGTAAAGGCAGGGTTTGCACAGAATGCACAATAGGCATTGTGTTGGTGCAAATGGGCTCTTTCCCACAAATCACTCAGAGGTTAACAATGTGTTTATTTATATGAGTCGTGTCCAGCCTGCATACCTGTTGGCACAATAATGAACAGCATATGTACAAAGCATAATCTAATTTCTTTAAACTATTACTTACCATCAGTATTGCCACTGGTCTGCGCTCCTGATGGCATTGTGCCAATCAGCTTACTGTTGTGTTCACACCGCAATTTAAACCTGCCACTCCTGCACACACATAAACCATGATTACAGCATAAAATGGACTATTAGAAATTTAACTATCATCAACATCTAAACCTGTTCATTATGCCATCTACATTTTCAGTCCTGTGGTCTAACTTGTGAGTAAATAACCATTTGCATTAGTAAGGTTGATTTCATTATAACCGTAACACAAATAGAGTGGACAATTGCAGACATTTTCTACTGTTGGCTTAGATGTTGAATAGGAGATTAGTTCCTTTACAGTACTGTATACCACCACAGATGGTATACACATACATATATACATATTAGGTATATACAGTATATACCTCTGTAATTGTAGCTGGCTCCACACCACTAATGATAAGGTGGTAGATGATTAAGATTTAATATGGAAAGTATTTTAGACCACCATTAAATGAAAATTAGGTTCATTGCATCATCATTTTTATCAAGTTACCTGCAGTAAGGGCACTTTCTAGCTTTCATGTGGATCTTCCAGAAGTCATTTATCAGACTGCTCTTCTTTTCAACAAGGTGTTTAATCTGAAAAAATACACACAAACACAGAATTAGGCCAGTGTGCCTCCATTAGGGCTGCGTGGTTTGGATGAAATAAATGCACATCACAACATGGTTTCCATATTTGAAGTCATATTTAAACCGTTCTCAAGGGATTTTAGGTGTGTGTTTACTGTATGTTTGTGTTTGAGTGCCCCATGTGTCTGCACGTCTACATGTCTACTCACTGGTTTGGTGTTCTCTGAGCCTTCAGCGTTCACTCCAACTATCGCATCTGTAAACGTCTTCAGCACCTGCTCAATCTCATCTCCCGTGGCTTTGGGGTTCTCCTCCAGGTGCTAACACACACACACACACACACACACACACACACACATTAGTTAGTAAAGCAACCTGCCAAATCAACTGGCCAAACTACCATAACTAACTTCCTGTTGTTTTTAGAACACCAACATGGATAAAGTGTGCTTTAGTCTGTTCAGTCCTGCCAGGTTGAAACCCACCTGGCTGAGAACCTGCTCTACTTGGTAGACCTCCTGCATGGCCCCATGGTCCACTAACTTCAGCTGGTTCAGCAGCAGGTGGATGGCAGCTCGGGGACACGTTAACATGTGACACGACAGGCAGCAACCACGAATCAACAGGTAGAGTTTCTGATGAAGGAGGGTACGAAGTAAAAAGTAAATACTGATTTATCAGACTGGTCCATCATTACCAGTATCACACCCAATAATACCATGGTGTATTTGTGGACATGCTTACATCAAAGAACAGCGGGTTGTACACAGGTAGAGGTAGCTCTACGTGTCCCAGGTGTCCTGGACAGTTGTTGAAGTCCTGACAGCAGGTTGAACACACCTGGTAAAAACAATAACAGAAAGTCTTTTAAGTACTTGCTGAAATTTAATGGTCACAATCATAAACTTTACAAACAGAGAATGGTAAACCACAAAGGTACAACCACAAGTCAGGAACAGACTGATGTTACAGACGTGTCATTAGTGTATTGTACAACAAACAGACTAGCATGTAATATGATCTCAGTAGAGACATACCTCTTTGCTGTCTGCTGGTCCCAGGGCCAGATCGTACAGGCTGTTCGGGGCCACATTCCCAACAGCATCGAGGAACCTGAAGTTAGTGATCGCCTTCACACTCAACTTTCTGGACAGGAAATTAGAAGAATGCATTATACACACTGCTTCCACAATTATACTGGATTCTAAGCAGCTCTTTGGACATTTTATTACTGCAGTGAATAACTTGGTAGCTTTATCACATTAGTGGAATCAGTATTTAGTCTGTTTAGTACCCTACAGGGTCAATCCCGGGTTCACACTCATCCTCAGACAAGGAAGCCAGATCTCAACCCAGTTCTTACTGGACTTTCAGGCGTAATAAATATGATACAATGAGGTTAGAATGATTTCTACCCCTATCTGAAGGACATTTCCTATATTATAGCATTCTGATGTCGCGGAATTATAAAGTATCATGAGAACAAACGACAAAAAGAGTATGAACTTGAAAAGGGGGGTAACGTTATTTTACTTGTTTGACAAGTGCTGAATGCTTATCAGGTTTTGGTGCACAAGAAAATAAATATGAAATATCAATTGTGAACGTTAACAAAGCAACTCCTAGCTAAAATATGTATTTGAACATAGCGTTACCGCGTGCTGCCCTGCTAAGGCATGTTGTTTTGAACTCATGTTTAGCATTTAAACCAAAAAGCTAACAAGCTATTTCTCACCTTATCTCTTCGGCAGAGTACATGCCAAACGACATGCCCTCCAAACGCCGCCATGGCACTTCTTTTCCAAATAACATTTTGGACTATTATCCAAACTTTGCGGAGTTTATTGATATAAATTCATGGCGTACAGTTAAACCACATGCGACACAAAGTTGCTCCTTTTTCACACGTGGGACCGTCAGACCACGTTTAAGATTAGAGGGGAGACGCAAATACAGATGACTAGGCTTTTCCACAAACTCAGCATATATTACACTTTTTAAATAACTGACTCAATATTAAAATTGGAGCTGACTGGATGTTAAGTGTAGACAAAGTGTAGTATTTCTTCAAAATGCAAACTGTTATTATTTTTTCTCTCCCCTTTTCTGAGCACACATGGTTTTTCCCTCCCAGAAGGCTTCACTCTGTAACAACATGGCGGCCCCCGGTTTGCACGTAGGGCATTATATCCAGAGAAACAGCCGATTTTTGCTAAATAACTTCGAGCAGTTATGGGGTCACAGGTAAGCCAGGTTCTACAGCTCTGTTTTAAACCAGAATATTATTCATTAGACTTTATTGTCATTTAATTTTGGTTGCTATACGAGTCTTAACCCCGCTGCTAGCATCATTTGACAGGAGGTCATGTCTTTATGAATGTAACTTACATCACTGCAGCAATTAAATGTTGGCAAACTGTTTGATATTTAAGAAGATGTAAGTATGTGCTAGGCATGTAAACGATATTTTTCCTCAAAGATTTCATATGGTTTATCTTTACCCGCTGAAAGACGTAAAACATGGGGCTTTTACAACAGGTCAAATGCTGTCTGTCAGTCATCCTCACTGCACCGCACTCATCCTCTGTACATTCTGCTTTTCGACTGATACTGACCACATACACTGTTGAATATTGTTTGCAACTATAATGTGTGTCATGATGTTATCTCGGCCACGTCCTCCTTTTCAACAGTAGATGCTGTATGTGCAACAAGGGGATCTGTGAAGTAGTCTTTTGCAAAAATATACCTCTTTTTTTAGTTAATTAAAGCGTCTTTTTTTTCCCCCAGGAGTTTTGTTTGGACTCCAGCTCTGCGACAACAAGCTGCAGAAGCTAATAAAGGTAATTTGGAATAACGTTTTTTGGTCATGACTGAAACACTCTTTATCAGTACAGACAATATCAGTGTAAGCCCAAGTGCAGTCATCCTCGTGTCAAGGGCTCATTAATAAATGCATTCAATCTAGGGAGCCAAATCCTCCAGGGAACTTGTATCAGTGTTACTGCTTGTGTTTACAGCTACACTTAAAGGATACGGTTGGAGATATTTTTTTATATTGTTACACAAATCCCATAATGAGTTGATCCTACTAACAACTGTTAGTAGGATCAACTGTGTAATCCAATATATGGAGGATATAGTTTATTTCTTTGTTCATTGTTGTCCAAAAACACATCAGTGAGCCACACAGCACAGGGTGACATGTTCCCTACATTAAGATCAACATAGGCACAGTCATTCATTTTGAGTAGATCAACACACACCGTCCTGCAGCCATAAATACTTACTAGAGCAATGTGTATTAATCCGCAGCGGAAAGTAGTCCCCAACAAATGCACTGTTGCATGCACTATTTACTCCACTTTGAGTAATGTTTGCTTAAAACTACAGTGCCCAGCTGTTTTGGGAAATAATTTTGCCTTGTTAGCCTTAAAAAAAACAACTATATATTCATGACACATTTTTTAAAGATGTACATCTTTAGCAGGAACCAGTGGGCTTGAGGATGAGTGCCAGAGACAGGGTTGGAAAGTTGGAAAGTACTAAGAGATTTCATTTTTTTCCTTTTAATTTGAAAAGGGTCAATGTACATGAATCAACATTTAAACAAATGTAAATGCAGCGAGTTAGCTGAAAGGCTAGTTTTCATCGGCAGTCCCTTTGCCTGATGTTGTTAGGCATCCTAGAATAATAGAAATAATACATATGTACAATAATTAAAAACATACTGCATTGTGATAAAAAGCATATACAATACAGTTAAACAACATAAAGGGACACAATTCAAATAGCATATGATACAGGTACAGTACAGAGTTAAAGGTGGATAAAAATAGCATCAGTGTTGACATTGTTGGTGATGGACAAAGGCATTGTTGGTTTTCATTTTTTCATGGGATTTGTTGACTAAAAAAAAACAGACTGATCCTTTAAATAATTGGATTTATTGGAAAATGTCTAGATTTTGGAAAAATTCTGCCCCTCCTGTTAAATTTCACCAAATCACCCTCTACTAATTAAGTTGCCTCTGATGACATCAATTACATCAGAAGCAAGGTGTTATTTCTAATTCTTTGTAATGTATCAGTGACCCTTTTCTCGATGTCGTTGCAGAATCTACAGAGGCTATTGTCATCCCCAGGAAGAAAACATGGTATGTGCCCATATCACTGTGCAGGCAACACAATGTGTACCTTATGAAAAACATCATTTAAATAGAGCTTATTTAAGTAGACCACCCAGTTTTAAATCAAGTCAGCCAAGTATTTCAGTTTGCATAAACAGGGCTGTGAAATAATGTCACCTCTTATTGAACAGGAGCAAGGCAGCAGTGCTGGAGGCTCTGGCTTCAACTGTCAGCAGGGTGAGAGCTCCTTCATCTGATGCTGTGGACGTTTACTTGTTTATCTCTCTGTCTGTCTGTGTGTTACCCTTTTTTTCTTTTCTCCCTCCAGGATCCTACAGCATATCCCTACCAGTTCCAGGATGATCCTTTCCTCTCTCCCAGGACTTCTACTGAGTTTGTACGTCTAAAACACGCGAACCTTTACACTTGGGTTTTATTTTGTTTCAGTCATTTTGGAATGGCAGTTCATTCTGACCAGGTATTATGTGAATATGGTATATATAGTGTCTCAAAAATAGTTTTGTAAAGTATATATACTATATATAATAGTATTATTATATAGTATTATCATAATGAATCAGTTCTAACAGCTCAGATCACTGTTGTATCTGTAATCAATGTAAAGAGTGCACTCTCTGCTGTAGTTAGCTGTAATATACGCTTGATACACTGTCCCACTGTGACATATCTTCTAACTGATGCATCATGGTCCCGCTCTCTCTCTCTCTCTCTGCAGAAGATGTACTCTCTCTCTCAGGAGTCCGGCAGCTCTGCAGCCAAATTCTTTGTCAACAGCAACCCCAAGTTCTTCACCAAAGACTTTGCTGAACCACATATACCAGTAAGAAACACACACACACACACACACACACACACACACACACACACTGTATATACTGAGTGAGTAGGCAGAGGAGACTGGAGAGTATATAGTCTTAGGTGTGTGTAAGGGGGAGTAAAAATATCTAGTGATGTTTTGTGTGTATGTGTGTGTGTGTGTGTGTGTGTGTGTGTTTGTAGTGTCTGATGCCAGAGACTGTATCGCTGCGTCTTGAGGAGGTGAGCGAGGAGGCACTGAAGGAACGAATCAACTTAAGGAAAGTGACAGCTGCTGTTGACATGTATGATCAACTACTGCAAGCTGGTGAGAACACACACACGCATGTGCGTGCACACACACACATATTCTCTGTTTTAAGAATGTTGCCTTAATCCTTTTACACCAACTGTGTCTCTTTGATGAAATTCCTCCAGGCACAGCAGTCTCTATGGAAACGACCCACGAGCTGTTAGACCTGATCTGTCTCTACTGTGACAGAGACCCTGTCCAGGAGGGAGGACCGGAGGTGGAGGGCACGGTGAGTCCTCCCTGATCCAAGCCTCAGGGTGATGGCCAGAGACAAGACAAGAGTGACACAATTAGGGCTGCAACTTAACGATTATTTTCATTATCGATTATCTGCAGATTATTTTCTCAATTTGTCTGTAAAATGTCAGAAAATAGTGTAAAAATGTCCACCAGGGTCCAAGATGACATCTTCAAGTTACTTGTTTTGTCCAACTAACAGTCCAAACACCAAATCTATTCAGTTTACAATAGTAGAAGAAGACACGTTGGAGAAGCTGGACAGCTCTAGACACAATCAACTCAAAGTTCAGGCATCATATTAATACTACAGTATAAATGTATGTGTACTTTTGTGTTTGCAGGAGGAGTCAGGAGAGGAGGTGAAGAAGTGGAAAGGGAAGTCCCGCTGGGTGTCGGACTTCCTGAAGTCCACCTGGAGAGAAAACAACAACGCAGAGAGAATCTTTAACCTGCTGCCAGAGAGAGACACACGGTGTTACTCTGCTCTGATCAGAGGCATGGTGAAGGTATGAACACACGTTGGTCACTGGTGTTGCCAGCACTTCATGTTTGTCAGGACGGTGCAGCAGAACCACCGGGTGGTTATTGTATTGTCCAGGAATTGTAGTTGGCAGTGAAATGGTCATTTTGCTTGTGTTTGTCTCTCCGCAGCACGGAGCTTATGCAAAGGCCTTCAGCATGTACACAGACATGCTGAACAACAGACAGACCGGTAGGTTGCAAGAGACAATAGAAGAGGAGAAAATAAAAAACTCTGGTTAATACAATGTACACTATACAGGCCATTTGAATAAACTCCTAGGAAAAAATTATTACTATTTTAATTTCAGTGACAAAAAATATTTGTATTTTTATTTTAATAAGTGATTACAGATTAGTAAAAGTGATATTTTGTCAATGGCGTGTCGTGTTTTGTCACCAAAAGATATGTATGAGACCTTCAGCACTATCACAGTTAGACATCATGTGCCTTCACTATGAGTTTACTATGTTCTTTTGATCATCCCACAACTTACTAAATTAAAGTATGTTCAATTGAAAATACAGTATATTGGTGTTAACCATAGACCATAGACGTGTCTCCACTTCCTCCCACTGTACAAAAATGAAGCCAAAATATCTCTGATACAGGCGCTGCCATCTTGTGCTGATGACGTCATTTGGAGCCAGAGTCTGCGCAGTAGTGATCCGTATCGAGGTCCCGCCCATACACCCGCTCAAACCAATCACGAGCACACCACAAGTTGTCAATCATGACGTCAAACCCCCTTTTTATAGCATCAAATAACTAATTAAACCCAAACTAATCAGAACATTGAACACTTAAGCAAACATCAGCGTGATAAGAACTACCTAAAATGACAGAAACCATCTTTGGGAAACAAACTTGACGTTTTTGTTTTTTTATTATTTTTTTCAAGTTTTACAGAATACAATTTGAAATACAGTTTAATATATTTTTACAAAACCCCATCCCACAAGTAACCCTAACCTATAGCACCATCACAAATTTACAGTATGACATGTCAAAACACAAGTTCATTGATAAGTATGATAAACAATTTATGAATACACAGAAAACAACGAGGTAGGAAAAAAAAGAGGGGGGGGTTTATATCTATACATTTGAAATGTCTGAGGCGTCCATCTTTTCTACTTGGTCCAGAACTGGTTGCCAAATGTTGTAAAAGTTGAGGGCACAGCCTCTTGTAGCATATCGAATCTTTTCTAGGGTCATATGATGCATGAGAGCTCTAATCCACATGTTGAAAGTTGGAGGAGATCTTTCTTTCCATTTAAGCAGTATAAGCCTCCTAGCCAGGAGCGTAGCAAAAGCTCATGTCTTTGTCGCATTGGTTGAGACGGAGATCCCGCGGTACAAACGTGACGTTTGACACTAACATGGAGGAGGCGGGGTTTATGACCTAT
Organism: Macquaria ambigua; assembly: GCA_008360985.2. Classification (NCBI taxonomy): domain Eukaryota; kingdom Metazoa; phylum Chordata; class Actinopteri; order Centrarchiformes; family Percichthyidae; genus Macquaria; species Macquaria ambigua. The sequence continues at coordinate 17,858 of VMKM01001385.1, forward strand.
ACTGCAGCCAGCCACCAGGGGGCGATCGAGATGTTTTGGCTTCACTTTTGGGGAGCTGTCATCGTCCATCTTTATATACAGTCTATGATTTTGACCTTGTGTATTGCTGTCAGTCATAGTGTTATTCTTCATAGTACCATTAGGTGGTGCCAAAGAATTACATTTTCAAATCCTAGACATAGTGGCTTTAAATCTAACATAACCCATCTATCTAAACTATAATCGGCCTGTTAGTATTCTTTTCTTGTACTGGAAGCAGATGAATAACCCAACCTTGTGTTTCCAGCTGACGTCCACATCTTCAATGCTCTGATCTCAGCAGCTCCAGAGGTCAGAGATAAATACAACGAGAGATGGGACGTCATCGTTGTAAGACCCTTTTCACTATTTTACTCGGTGTTACAGCGTCACATCGCCAGGTCTCTTTTTTCATGTCATGAATAATGACGTTGCATATGCTTTACACATCAGTTAGTTACATTTTTACAGATGAATAAGTATGTTTTTGGAGCCCCGACATGTTCAATATTAAATAAATAAAAAGAGATAATGAAATAAATACTTGAAATAATTTAAGAAATTAGTAAAACCTCATTATTTGAAATGTTCTTTCATCATTTTTATTGTGTTTCCTATGACTTTTGAAATAAAAATGTCTATAATGAAATAAAAATGAAACAACATTTTCAAAGTAAAAGTTGATTTATAATAATTTCTTCAATTATTTCACAAATGATTGGTTCATATGTGTGTTGTATACAATTTAATTATGTGATTATTTCATAATTATTTATTTAATATTGAATACTTTCGGGCTTCCAAAAAAATCTGAAAAGAGAAATAGAAATGCTTCTGATGAGACTTAATGAGATCAAATGGAAAAACTGAGCAGTATGCTTACACACTGACATTGATCATTAGAATAATAACATGCTGTGTCCATGTTTATTAGACTGTAGTGTGAGAGTTGAATTTGCAATTCTGTTTTAGCCGTATGTGGCAGTAAAAGTCCCGATTGTGGCTAGATTGCATTTCCCTTGATTGTAAGATTGTTAGAGTCATTAGTGTCTTTGTGGGTCTGCAGGAGCTGCTCAACCAGATGAGTCAACAGAAAGTTCAGCCCAACCTGCTCACCTTCAACAGCATCCTCAAAGCTCTGAGACGCTGTGGCTTTTTGGCCAAAACACAAGCTCTACACACTCTGAACGAGATGAAGGCTGTGGGAATAGGTGACTACAAACACACACACACATTCAGAGGGATACAGCAGTAAGATGATAAAAGTCCTTTGTTAAAGATCCACTTTATGTCTGTGTGTGTGTGCGTTCAGCTCCCAGCCTGGCCTCCTTCGACCACATCCTGGCACTCTTTTACAAAACAGGTAAACTGGAGTTTGGTGTTTCATTAGACCAAAGATTCACGATGAGACGAAACCGACTTCGGAATCGAAGTCAGCTGGTCATCTTGGCCCGCTCGTTTTTTATGTTTTCGCCATTTTAAGACGCTACAAATTCTATCCAGCTACAAATAAAAGCATGAAAAGCCAGCAGTTAGAACGGAAGTACAGAGAGTCGTTGCTATGGAAATTATTCAATTCAATTCAATAGGCTTTATTCGCATGACATTTGACATGTGTTGCCAAAGCACAATTACGATCATGAAAGAAAAAAGTTAAGAAATGAAATTAACAAAAGTAATGTGAATAACAATATCAGTTAATAGAATAATAAGTAATCAAATTAGTATGGGTAGGAATAATACAAGACATCCATTAGTCTATAACAACATAAAAACAAACAAAACAAACAAAAAAAAAAAACAGGAGATGGTGGCAGTAAGTAGACTACAAGTCTAGACTATTTATAAATGTCTGTCTGTCTGTGTGTCCTACTTGTTGTCTCTCTTGATGTGGATACACAGTCTCGTCTAGTCGCATTGGTGTAAACTGGCAGGTTTCAGAACATTACGAGTTTCAACTCATCTCGTCGCGAATCTTTGGTCTGAACTGGCCTTTACATTGAACATTACAGTCTTTGGTGCCGTTGTCTGCGTGCTGGGTTGTATAAAGTGGCTCTGTTTCCCCTCCAGCCGCCTCTGTCCAGGACAACACTAACATTTTACAGGAAGTGATTTCAGAGCTGGCAGGAACCAGCTTCACCTGCCAGGACCCTAATGATGGTATGTTGTGGTGTGTGTGTGTGTGTGTATAATGACTTGATGGTACAAATTTGGGAAATCTTCCTTATTTTGTTTAAAATTGATATAATACACATGAACTATTATGGCTTTGAATACTTTGTATTCTCTCTTTTTCTTTCCAGTTGTGTTCTTCGCCAGTGCAATGAGAATAGTAAGTCTTTTTTATGGCTTGTTTTGTATAATTATTCATCACAAATGTGTTTAGAACTATGACAGAGTCTTGAATTAAGAGTTTGTTATTCGAGGCCCTGTTTTTTCATCAAGCACTTATGTTTGCCGACTTTTAGATTTATACAAGGCTTACTGTTAAAATATCTATCACACTTTTAATTCCACTTTTATAATTATAAAAGTCATATAATTAGCTATTTTTAATCAGGTATAGGCTGGTGACAGCTTGTTTACTTCAGTGGATAGCTTCATTTAAATTCAAATTCCCACTAGCATTTTAATGTTTTTTTATTTTTTAAGTTTTAAATTTGTCCACCCAACCTGTTTTATCCCTCTGCCTGTTTTTGTCATAACAGTGTCTGGATAGTAAAGACCTGGAGCTGGCTTATAAGGTCCACAGTCTAGTAGAAGTGGGGGAGAACTGGAGGCTCTTGGGAGATCCCTACCAACAGAGTATTTACTAGTAAGTAAAAACCTTCCGCCAACCTACAACGCCTCCTGTATCAATGCCTCGGGGTGGAAACAATTGAAACAATTACTTAACTGCATGTCAGTTATACAACATATATTACTGAGCCTCAGTGTCGCCTGAAACCTGAAATCTAGTGACTAGAACCAGTTATGTAGATGATTTATTTCTCCCCTGTAACTGGACCTCTGCTCTCTCCTCTCCAGTGGTCGCTTCTTCAACCTGCTGTGTATGATAGAGCACACTGACGTGGTGCTGAAGTGGTACAGACAGCTCATTCCCTCGGTCAGTTTACATCTCTGCATCTCTCTCCCTGCTCAGCAGTGCTACTCCAGACCATATAATGTATTATATGAAGAATCAATAATAACCTTTTTAAGATATTATAAGCTGCAGCTGCCACTTCAGTGTGTTACACACACTTTTATACAGTGTGTGTAACAGTAGGGTATTTTTTCTTCTAAAACCCATAACTAAGATCAATCTTAGAGAGTTCTGTGTACAGTTTAAAGTCCCTACTCTTAAAGGGAAACTCCGGTATTTTTAAACCAGATAATAAAGCTTTAAAATCACCAAGAGGAATGTGCAGATCATTCCATTTAAAAGGTGCATAGTACCTGAAACAAGTTCTGCCAACATTAGTGTGTACATAAGGGATGTCTAAGGTTAAGTAGCTACTGGATCGTGTGCTGTGGTTACTAGATTTAAGTGAGAGAAGAGATGTGAGGTAGTTTGGAAGCTTCAACAGTAGAGCTTTATAAATGAATAGCATGACATGGCTGTTTCGTCTTGATTGTAAGGATGTGTTTCATCACAGTACAGTCATCATTTAGTTTACAGCTCAAAAAACATGTTTAAGTGTGCAGAACCTCTTGAACTATCTAACGTGACATGACCCTTGCTGTATGGACGTGAACAGTACTTTTGATTATGCTCTGTGTTTGTAGCTGTTCTACCCGAACACTCAGGGACTGAGCAACCTGCTGCAGGCTCTGGACACAGACAGCCGCCTGGACTTGCTGCCCACTATATGGAAAGGTGAGTTTAGAAATAATGTCATGGTTACAGGAATCTAATCTCACAGTTGTAGAAAAAGACACTGGTGTAAAATAAAGTGGGTGAATTATAAAAAAAAAATGTCAAATGAACAGTATCTGTCTATCTTCTAAATGTTCTGTACTCCACCTGTTCTCCAGATATCCGCTCTCTGGGTCATTACAATAAGTCCAAACTGGTGGAGGAGCTGCTCAGCCTCATGGCCAGAGACAGACACAGTCCTGAGGTCAGTTAGGAGACACCGACGTCCATTTGGAGACAGTGAAGCATAATTCTGTTACGCTGGCTGTGTTCATGAATATACGTGTGCGTGTGTCTGCAGGTTCAAGAGGCATTTGCAGCATGTGCTCTGGATGTAAAGAGTGTGTTTGATAAAGACAGAGGGAGGCCCAGTCTGGAGTGGAGCACCTCCTCCCTCTCCAGCATCACCTCCCTGCTGCTGCGAGCCAACAAGACCCAACAGGCCTGGTAAGAGTCTGTCAGTCCATTTAGGGGAGAGCTTTTGCTGGAGTCTGATTCTACTAATGCTCATGATGAGTGTGAAATGCATCTGTACTTCACCTCCTCCTCTTCTTTTTCTCTGCAGGGAGATGCTGCAGCTCTTCAAATCCGAAGTCAGAGTTCCTCCGTAAGTCTCTGCCCAAACTACAAACATAAAGAAGGAAACAACAATCCATTTAGTCAGTGAAAGACTTTATATTTACCACACTGACAGTCTTCAAGTGACCACAGAGCTCCAATTCATGACATGACACCAGGAAACACTAGTGCTGCTAGTACCACTTTAAAACTGATAATTACAGGTAGTAAAATTGGAATTGTTTTTGTTGGCTCCAACATCTCAAACTTATCATGACAGGAGGTTTCAATACAAATGGTAAACATGTCACCAGTACAAGTTAATACAGTAGTTAAGGGATTCTGGATGTAACTGGTCCAACAGATAAAAAAACAAGTTGTAGGAATGAATTATAATCCCAGTGTAGATGATCACTGAGCTGCTTGTGATCGTGTGTTTCCTGCCGTGTTATTCTCCAGTGAGTCGCTGTTAGGGGACTTCCTGTCGGCGTGTCACAGCGATGGCTCTCCCCAGAGGGCAGTGGAGCTGGTTCAGCTGTCTGCGGCCTTCTGCCTGCCCGCAACGCCAAGACTGGCAAAGCGAACACTGGCCGAGTTTGGTCTGACTGAGAAACAAAGGTGAGAAGAGGAGAGAATTATAGCACGGCAGCAGGAAGCATGCTTTTGTCATTTAATTCGCTGAAATCTTTGTATTTATTTTATTATAAACAGATGACAGGAAACATATATAAAGCACAGGGTTCGTACGACTTTTTAAGAAAGCTTTCAAGGTAACTACACCAAAAATTTTCCAGACTCTCAAAGCCTTTATCATAACATCTAAATTGTTACTATAAATGCCAGGAGACAGCAAACAAATATGACAATGTGATTGTTTCATTAATATTAAAAGAGTTTTGGTTTACATGAGTGACTGTGTCGATGATGAAACACCAGCTTTTGTTGAAAATCAGGCATTTTTCAAGGTGTATATTTAAATTCAAGCATATTCCTAACCTTGAAAACATAGCTGTTAAAATTAAGCATTTTCCAAACTTTCAAGACTTTGTACGAACCCTGAAAGCGAGTATTAATAGCATAGAACTGTGAGGTTTGCAGATGTCATGAAAATACATCAATACACACATACAGGGGTGTTTTTAGAGACAACGTTTTTGAATTTGTTAATATGTATTTTCATTTGTAGCATCCTTGGGCCGATCACAGCCATTATGCAAACACCACAGGGCGGTTTCACAAACTATGGCTTAGATTAGTCAGACTTAGACGTCTAAATTCATCTGTTGCATAAAGCTGTCTAGTTCTTCACTATCTAAAACAGAACTGATTAACTATGAATTCTGGGTAAATGAAGCCTTTTTTAAAACTAAAACAAACATGACTGACAGAGCAACCACATCACCCGGCTCAGTTCTGTTCACTCCAGCAGAAATGTTTCAATTCAGGATTCAACAGTAACCCCATCTGTGAAGATGGCAGGAGTGATGGATAAGCAAAATTGATCCTGTCCTTGTAAACACAGAGACGAAGTATCTTCAGTGAATTAAATGTTTAGTTACACTGCTGGGAACTACAGAGGAAAAGGTTCTAGTAGCATTTGATCGCAATATGATGCATCATGTCACGTGTATGTCCGTTTTCTGAAGAAATCTTGTTTTTCTGTCCCATCCAGAGCCATATTATCTGAACTGGAGTCTGCAGGAGAGCCCTCTGACTGATGCAAAAATCTGACAAATCCATAGAGTGTACTTGTTTCGCTATCTGTGTAATAAAAATGTCTGTCACATCAATGAAATCTAAACCTCTCCTAATGCTTTCTTGTGTGTCAGCCAGAGGCGCTGTTTCTCCTTGTTCAGCTCACCTTACAGGACTACGCCACCATGTGTCCCGTTTTACACTTCTTATGCATTAGATGATTCTTTTCAGCTCAGCTTTCATGGAAACCATATTGATTATCAAAATCAGGAGCATTAAAGCATTAAGCCCATAAAAACATGATTCTGATAAGTGTGATTATTATTCTTTTCCATGGCCATGGCCATAAACTATGTGGCATGGAGGAAAACACGCTGATGCAAATGTCTCTTGGTGATAACTGACCAACTTCTTCAAATTACTGATAAGCCACTTCCTCAAAATGCTGCTGTGTGCGTGACATATCTAAGTGGTCAGGAATGCTGGTTTGGACATGTCAGTGTCCCATTTGATCCTTGCAGACCTTTAGCAGGGTCAGAAGAAACTTCCAAATCAGCAGATGGTGGTGTGTCTGCAGATGCAGGTATGCACCGTGTGTGTTTTTGCAGACTCTTGAGGATTTTATGGACAGCGTGTCCAGACAAGACTGGTGCCTGAGGTGTGAGGAAAGTTTTTAATGAAATACAGAATGTCGTATAGTAATTGTATGTTTGTATTAATTTAATGGCTTCATTAGCAGCAGTCACACTCAATATCAATGCATATAGAGGTATCATGTCTGTACCTGTGTGTGTGTGTGTGTGTGCACATGGGAGATGCTGAGAACAAGCGTGGGTGTGTGTGTGTGTGTGTGCGTGCGTGCAAGCCTGCACAGGTGAGTGTCTCAATCAAAATATTTTTTCCCTCGACCAATCATCAGCCAAGCATGCCAGCATGACCAAATAAGGTGATAAAGTGTGTTAAAGTGAGGGGGGGGGGGGGCTCTTTAAGATGGGTGTGGTCTGGGGACAGAGTGTATTGTTCTCCAGAGGACTCACACACTCAGACACACAAATATACTCCTTGATACACACTGATAAACACACTAGTGCAGCCCTTTTAAACTTAACACACAACCTTACAGACTGCCACTGCACAAGACCACAGGAAAAGACACACACACCTTCCCACACACATTTATAAGCTGTCTTACATGCTCTTACACACACCAATTTTGAGAAGTCAGACTGCAAAAACAGAGTGAAGCTAGTTTTTTCCTCCCCCTTATTTTTTCTCTTGGACCTCTAACTTCTATGAGAAGTACTGTAGGTGTAGTTAAATGTACTATGTGGAGTTTTCAGAAAGTCCTTGACATTGGTGACCGTTAAGTGAAATGCAGTCAGCATCCTGTTGCTCGTGCTTGTGCTCCGTAGACCTGACATATACGAGACTGAACGTGATTTACAATCATATTTAGAATAATGTTACTATCTGTAATGTTCCTATATTTTATTTGGGCCATTGGCTCCATGATACTAACTAGCTTGCTGTTTGCAAATTACTTTATCAGCTAACATTAAGAAGCAACGTGCCTGTTGTTTGTTGACTAGTGGACTCCATTTCTAAGCTAACGCCATGGCCAAATTATGAGACAATGAGGCCCTGGGCACAGACATGTAAAAGGCCCCAACACCTCTCCTACGCAGGAGGAAGACACAGACTTTGTGGTTGTTTTGTGTCTTTTTGTAGTTGTTCTGCATCTGTCTGTAGTTTTGCAACTCTTTGTGGTAATTTTGCAACTGTTTGTCGTTTTGTGTCTTTGTGGTCATTTTGCATCTTTCTGTGATCTTCTTGTCTGGCTGGAGGTTGTTTTGTGTGTCTTTGGTAATTTTGTGACTGTGGTCTTTTTGCATCTCTTTGTGGTTGTTTTGCTTCTCTTTGTGGTCTTATTGTGTCTCTTGGTGGTCATTGTGTGTCTCTTTGCGGTTGGTATGTGTCTCTTTGACTGGCATTTTGCAGGTGAAGCCCAAGGGGGCCCTTTACCCTTTAGGGCCCCTGGGCCTGTGCCCGGTAGGCCCGTCCATCCATGGCTAATGTTGGCTAGTGTTGCACGCTGTAGACACTATAGGGGAGCTGAAGAGAGGCAAGGCACTTGGGAGCGCGCATAAACGTCACATCCTTTGGATTTCCCCATCCCGTGTCCTTTACATAGAAATCAGTCCACAGGCTGTTATAGGCAACGGAGAAAGTCGGGGAAGGTTGCATTTTTTAAGATATGTTACAATCTGTTCACACATTGGCAATACAAATCAATTAATACATGTAAATTGCTAGTACCTTTAAGGGTTTGAGATGCCCTGAATGGACAGCCTGAAAGACCTGAATAAGTAAGTTACCAACAACAATGGGGAGTTTGATTCGCCTGGATGAAAACCAAACACGTCAACAAAATAGCTTGTGTTCGCAAGCTTGCAAAAACAAACAACAGTGCAAGTGGCCGGTCGCAAGCATTCCTTGTCTCCTACTCCTTTATGCAACATGAATGTACTGTACTGGAGTGGAGGTCAGAGGTCAAACCTGTCCACAAACACAGGATGTGATGGAACATCCTCTCATGCCTTTAATACCTCTCCCACGTGTTGCTTTTTAACAGTCACTTACTTGATGTAAGGTTAAAATAAACTCCAGTTTGCTGGGCTTTTAGAGTAAGAAAGTGTTTGTTTTCACATCAGAGTTATATATATACTTCAGTTATTTTACACTCTACCCACAACAAGACTTCATGGTGATTGACAGCTAGTAATTGGCAGGCAGCACTGCCAATCCCACATACTGGAAAGAGCAAAAGATGAAAATTCCCCAGACCTCAAGTCATACTGGCTTTCGGTCTGGCCTCACAACATCATTTCATCTCTAACTGGAGCTTTCAGTCTCAATAACCACTCAAATCCCACTGTTATTAACCTTTAACACCATAGTCCATTTACACCTACTGACAGTATGTTACATCCACTAATCATAGAAGCTGTGGAGCCATTTAGAGCTGGCATGTAAAACTATTTTTCCAACCAGAAGCAAGTACAACTTGCTAAAGGGTATTTTGGCATAATGCATGAGGGACTGATCCCTGGCGCTCCAATAAGGGTTAAGGGGATGACTTCACTAGCTGCCAGGCCATCCTACTGTCACTTGATGAGTTTGGCTATGTCAGCAAAGAAATATTTCCAAATATTTGCTCATTCGGGCAAGCCTGAGATTTACTGCGTGCTCTACACTTACCAGAGAGGATCACATGGAGACTTTACGCTAGATGATTGAACTGAGGGTCTAAAGGCAACAAAGGTTTATTGAGATGTAATATAACTGCTCCTCCATTGTTGTCCAAAAACTGTTAAAAGTACATCAGTGAGCCTCACTGTTGCACTGGGTGACTTGTTCCTTCATTACCATGAACACACACACTGTAGTTTATTTTGAGTCAATCCCACATACACCGTCCTGCTGCTGGAAGTACTCAAATGTGGATTAATCCACCGCTTAAAAAGATTTACGTCTTCAGTAGGAACCAAGAGCGTTGTTGCTTTTGGTGTAATGTGATTTGTAGATAATATAAAAAAATATAGAAAATAATCAGCCTTATCCTTTGAATTCAGTTTTCACCAGGGCTAGTCTTGTCATGACGCATAATTCTTTTTCCTACCCCATGTCCCGGGAACTCTGCCTCTGACTGGCTAGTACTCATTGCCTCCATTGGTTAGGTTGGTTAAGGTTAGGGTTAGGGTTAGCCAATCAGAGGGAGAGTGGGACTTGACGTAAATGAGGTGGGGGGAAAAATAACACTGCCATGACAATAGACAATGGCTGCAGTGAAAAAGGTCTAGGAGAAGAAGAAGAAACTGTTGATTAACGTCACCTAGGATTTCTGGGTATTGAAGTCCAAAAAAAACTTGGACAAGGTCACCAACTTGCAAAGTTACCTTGTCAGCTTTAATATTGTATTATGCACTCACTGATCTAGAGAAAGTCAACATTTGTTTCATCTCACTAGTCTTCATGCTGTTACTTCATTAGACCATATCTGCAGATGCTATTGAGTTCAAGCTGAGTTGTGACGTTTTATTTGAGGTTAATTAAATGTAGGCTAAATTGTCATCTTGGGATCAGACCACAGAGTGTGATAAGTCATTATACAGGCAGTGTTACCGCAGTGATTCATGGCAGTGTAATGTAGCTTAACAGTAGTAACTAATGTTTACCTGGGTAAACACACACACCACAAACAAACGTACTTGCGTACTTATGCAGTTCTATAGAGTATTAATGAATGAATGAATTAAATGGATGGGAGTCACACTTTGCACACATTATCAGTTTCTGTTTTATATTTCTGTGTGTGTGTGTGTGTGTTTGGTTTATGAGTCATAGAAGCATGTGTTTAAGCATTCGCTGCAATCCTGCCAAAACTGCACAATGGTCAGTCTTTCAGTCTGTCTAACTCTCTCTGTCTCCATTTCTTCCCATCCATGTGTTTCTCACATTGCTCAGGGCCAGAGAAGCAACCAACAATAGTGAACTGGCCGACAGTTTATTTGGCTTGTTGTTGACATACTATCAGTGTTATCACATGAGCCAGTTGTCAGCTTCCAGCCCTGGTTGAGCACCAGCAGACGAAATCCAAGGTCCTTCTGTTGATGTATTCACGTGGGAACACAAATCATCAACTGTGGTCTTTGTTTCAATTTAACATTTGACTACACTCCATTAGTCATTGGATTATATGTGTGGGTTTTTTTAAAACTGTACTTGAAGCAATTTAATATCAATTATTACCAAAAACAAAGTGATTCACCAACCTGTACACTTATTTGAAAAGATTGGTCTCATTCCTGGACTTACTCCTATTTGTATATTTTAATTGTATTATTTATATGTGTTATTATTTATTCCTTTTTTTATACCCCTGCTGTCCAAGGAGGATTGTCACTTCAAACCTTACTCAGTGTTTTTTCTTAAATGTATAAACTTGACTTGACGTAGGTAATTAAAGACCCTGCACACAAACGGTCCCCCCACACATGTGTATTCACTTGTTGCCTGATTAGACCTCTTCTCAGGACCATGTGGGCATACTGTGCTCACTGACATCTTCCTGACTCTCCTGTTAATTATGATGCAAGTTAGTGGCCAGTCAGACCAGAAAGTGGCACAGAAAAATATACTAGCAAGCTAGCTAGCTCCATTGCTAACCAGACAGTAAAGTTCACACAGTTTATTCAAGATGCATTTGTACCATTGACTCCTGTCTCATAACTGACTGCAGACCATGCTGCATCTCTGCGGTGGAGACGCAGTTAATATGATAGCTTCCTCCTCCTGTCTCAAAGGCCAGCACTGGTTGCTATTGGTCAATGGCGCAAATTCACAGAATTAAAGTTCACAAATGATGTGAAAGCTCTGCAGGGTTTCATTTGCATTCTCAAGCAAATCCTCTTATCATGGATGAAATGAATTGATTTTGGCCTTAAATTTCACTGTTATAAATACAGATGTGACAGGACCTTTACTGTGACCCTGTACTGTCGTCCAGTCAGTCAGGATAACTATAAAAACCTGTGTGGGTGTTCAGTGCCTTTGAGACTTACAGTAGGTAACTTATAACCAACATATCAAGAGCCGAAAAGAATAGTCAATTAATAGATTAGTTGATCGACAGAAAATTAACAAGAATTTGCTGGTTTTTAATGTGAGGATTTTGTTTCTGCTTTTCGCTGTATCACTGTAAATTTAATAACTTTGGCTTCTGGACTGTTGGTAGGACAAAACAAGACATCTGAAGATGTCAAATTGGGCTCTTAGAACATGTGATGTGCATTTTCCTCTATGCCATTTATTCATTTGACATTTTGAAGATTCAGTGATTAATTAATCAAAATAAAACATCAGCAGATGAATCAGTAATTAAATAGGCGGTAGCTGCAGCTCTTAACAACTCTGTTATAGCTGAGCAATGGCAACTGCAAAATATGCTGTTATATACTAAGATCTGTGTTGAATGTGGAATTTTCTTGGGGATGTTAATATGTAAATGATCACTTCAGTGACCACTTCTGTTTTTCTTCTTTTATTTTTGTATTTTTCTTTTGTCTTTATTGGACAGTTAATAGTGTAGAGAAAGTCAGGAAATAAGGGAAGAGAGAGGGAAATGACATGCAACAATGGTCCCTGGCCGGATTCCAGTCGAGGATGTTGCAGTTATGGTATGCACCCTGAACGTTCAGCTATACGGCGCTCCACACTTCTGTCCTTTTTTAAATTCTATTTCTGTTTCTTGACTATCAACCGTGGTGCAAACGATGTCTGGTCCACCATTTGTCTGTCAACACACACTCTATGGCATTCAATGACATCACTGTCTAGTCCTCTTTTTAATAGTTAAAGACAAATCCACAGCTTGGCTGGAGAAGGATTTGCATTTGTTTAAAGGAAAACTTTATATATCAGGTCAACAGAGCACACACGCAATTGCCATCGAGCTCAGCCAAATCCAACCACAGTGTTTTACTGTTTAAATGAAGGTCTGTAATGGAGCAGTTCAGAGTAAAAACGCTAGAAAAACCTGAAACCTACCTGGATAAATAAAGGTTAGAAAAGTCTGGCATTTAAATAGTCATCAAAACTGGGGGAAGTGACACTTTCCAGACATGAAAAGCTACATTTCAGTGCCAAGCTATGTAAGACATAACTTCTATGACTGGCTGAAGTGGAACCTCACTCTTTTTTTAGGGGGGGCAAATGTTTTCATTACAGTAAGTATCTTATTTAAATTATGACCCGGCCTTTAAGGGGTGTAGGTGAATTCATCCTTCAAGCAAATATTTTCTATCTATATTGTGGTCTTTACTGTGTGATAATAATATCACCAATGTTGCAATGTCAGTAGTCAAGCAGCGTGACAAGTTAAAAAACTCAGTGAGCAAGTTTGTGCAGGACACTAACTATACAAGTCTCAATCAAAACCCACCACTCCTGGGTTTCTGCCGCTGAGGAGGAATTCACTCTGACAAGATTCAGCACATCACGCCAGAGACAGAGGGGTATGAGAGGAGAGGGAAGAGAAAAAGGGGAGGGATAGGAAGGAAAGGTATGAGAAGTGTAGGAATGAGAGGAGGAGGAGGGAGAAGGGAGGAATTCCTGCATGTAGAGGCTGGTAGCAGCAGCAGCAGAGCTCTGACAGTTCACACACAAAGTTACACTCACTGATAAAGCATGTTTGCAGAATGAATAATCAGCAATCTGCTGCAGATGACTATTTGAACACAGTCAACCTAACCTTGCCTGATGGTGTTTTTTTTAAATCTTAGGTTGACATGATGAGTTCAATTGCTTACTGTAAAGAAGGGCTTTTGTTTAAAATGTACAGTAATACATTATCATTTTTGCATCTAAACTGGACATATAGAGAAACTAATCACTACAGTGACATGTATGACTATATAGGCTACAGTATGTCAGCAGATATGCTACAGACTTGAGATGAACTTCCTCGGGCTTATCTGCAGATGTGAGTCAGATAGTATTTACCAATAATGATCATTAAGTGGTGGATGGGTGAGGCTGGTCTGAGGGACAAAAGAGTTGCTAATATAGGTAACTCTAATGTAGTGCTACTGTACCGGACTGTGAAAAAGTCAAATAAAAATAAATATAAAATAATAACAAAAATAAAAACAAAGACAAAGCATACATTAAGCAGCTTATTGACAATAAGGATTTTTAGGCCTCCTTCTGGGCCTCATCCCTTTAGCTTGGTGGCATCTTGGCTACAGTGGGTGCTATCTTAAGGCTAACTTATAAATATGTGGTTTCTGAGTGAAAATGTACAAAAACAAAACAAAATGATAAATAATATTGTTATACACCTGGCAATTTGGCTAATTAAGCTAGTTCCTGAGAGTGTGTTTGCATTCAAAATTGGTTAGCAATGGCATAACAACTGACCACAACGTGAGCAATTTTAGAAAACTGTTTCCATTTTTCTCTTTATGTTTTATTAGTGGATATGTTTTAGGAAGACTTCGGCGAAAACTATTGTTCCCCCCATGCCAAGACAATGCTATGAAATGCCAGTCTCCACTAAAGATGTTTATGTATTTGTTGCTAAGTGGTCAGACATGACTGCTGATGGGAGGAAGGCGGAGGCAGGTTGGTTTAGGAAGGGGTGGCGCAGAGGGGCGGAGCGGTTCTCCCTTACCGGGCGGTGTCAGCTTAAGAAAACGGGACAGGGGATGAGTGAGAAGCCGACGCAGGGATTCACTTCCCCCGGGTGATTTTACTAAATTGCACCAGCGGACTTCAGGTAAGAGGAAGGAGCGTTACAGGGCGTTTTCTCGTGATTCAGGAGGGGAAGTCGTTGTGTATTAGGTTGAGTGAAGAGCAGAAAATAGAAAAATTTATAACTCACTGCGGCACATCTGCTGTTCTTCCATTCAGCAAAAAAAAATACATTTCATAGCTTCCCTCAGGATATATCATGTTTAGAGATGTGAGTAAAAAATATGCTAACAGTAGCTAAAAATGCGCAGTATTTCTGGGATATTTTAGCATATGACATGCATACAAAGGCTAGTTTGAACACTGGAAATACAATTTTCTCCCCACATAAAATTCCCAGTGAATGTTATTCAATGTTAGTAACGTGTACAAATGCATTTTTACCATTTTATGAATATATCTCAATATATTATGAATACTATTTGACATTGTTTTAAATTTGCAGTAAGCTAGCTGATTTATTATGGAGAATCCCATGTAGCCTAGCTAGTTAATGAATCATCTAAAAGTTAAAAAGGTCTGTTACTTTACAGTGCTTTTCCTGCAGTTATTGCTTGCAGCCTATAATATGAAATACGACATGGTTACTTAAGTTTAAATAACATGTTTTACATATAGCTGAAGGTTGTTTTTTTGTCTGTAATACTGGAGTGTGACTGGCAGACAGTGATGTGTCAAGATCAATGGTGACCTGCATCGTCATTCTGAACACAGACGTGTGTGTGTGTGTGTGTGTGTGTGTGTCCATCAGGACTCCTGTAGGTTATAAACACAGTCCTTCAGTCATGTGTATCACGGCAGGTGTGACTGGATGAATGAATCCTCAGAACCTAAATCTGATCTTTTATCAGTCCAGTTTGGTGCTGTAAACATGTTTGATGAAGGACCAAGAATTAATTTGTTAACTTTATCACCTGGCATTTTCCACGACGTAGATAAAGATAACAGATCAATATTTCCCAAACATGCTTTGTATGATCATGTAATGTTATTTAAATAACACATTTCTGAGATTTTATGATTAATACTGGCATAAACAGACCTCCAATCTACCTCTACTTTAAGAAACTTGCCCAGAAAACATAGCAAGGACAAACCCTAAAATCTACTCTATTCCTCCTAAAGTAGTGACATCTGGTGGCAGTAAAAATATATGCACGAGCAGAGTTATTTCACACTGAAAATGTTTGTTATAAATGATGATATTTGCAAAAACACAATCATGTCTTTAAAGATTATAGACATTGCTTGAGTGTAATGCATTTCCTGTGGGCTTCAGATGTATAGTATATATTGTCATAGGATGATACTGTCTGTGTTGTGTAGACAGGCCTGTTTTGCATTGGGAAGAATGCATGTCCATTCGGCATTCAAATAACCTGGAGAATAGATAGCTGACATTAATTAATGTACCATCTGACCACTAGTGTTGTTTTCTTAGGAGAGTCTAAGTGTTTCTGGAAACTTTAGTGGCCCTGTGGTTGCCTGCCTGTATCTATGTTTGCGTGTGTCTGGCCGACTAAGCAACCGCTATGTTTGCATGTTTGTACTGAAGCATAGCCTATTTGTTTATGTGCCAAATGCTGTATGTAACATGGTCATGGCACATGTGAGAGAGTTTTACAAGACACTCGGAGAGGAACCCAGATTGGAGTGGAGTGAAAGTGGAAAGGTGATTTGATTTCAAATGGACGATCAAAAGCAACACTTTAAGAGGATTTCTAGCCAAAATCTTTTTAGTTTGCTAATGTCTCTTCAAATTCACATGTGGAAGACATCATTCAACTCTTTAATCTGGGTCTCTCAACAAATCAGAACTTTTAATGGATGTCTAAAGAGGGAAAAATATGATTTTATGATATTTTTCTCAGTTCCAACAGCCATGAGCGGATCAGGCTTCTTTTTCTATATGCTGTTTGGAGTTAGATGCTCATATCTTAGGCTTGTAATGTTTGATTTGTCTGAATGGCTTTGGCTTCCTAGGCGTGTATTGATTATCTGTAGATGTAATACATCAAGTTGCCATCATCTTGGCTCTGCTCTCTGCAGCAGAAAGCTCTCTCTCAGACTAAATCATATACAACACAGACTAATCTCACTATCTCTTATTACTGCGACTGTACATCTACAACGAGACTTTCTATAACATTATTAATGCATCACACAATGTATTGTGCGTCGTCCTAGCCTAAGATCTAATGGGATTTATCTGTTATGGAAGGGATCTGCATGCTAAAGCGAATATATTCAGCTACCTCATTTCGTTAGCCTATTTGGTGGTATTAAAGGGTCAGCTCGCCCAAATTACAAAATAATTTAGTAAATACCACCTTCCCCAAACCCCAAAACTGTCCTCATACTGAGTTATAACGGATAAAATCATTGTGATTGTCATTTGCAAGTGGAAAATAGGATCTTTTTGTGATTTGGGTGACCTGATCCTTTAATCGTTCAGCCACTGCACATGTAAATGATGCAGGTCTGCAATTCTATATACATATATTGTTCTAGAGAGGGCTATTAAATATCTATATATAGTAGCTGTAATTCACATAGTGTGGTGTCTCGTCGACTTTGTTAAGTTTATTTCATGTCATGTCTTAGTTGTTGTTTTTTGTCAAGTTGAAGTCACTCATGTCTAGTCTTGTCCTGCACTTCCTGTTTTATTTTGTACTAATCCTTCCCTCTCGTTTCAGACCCTGACTTCCTCCCTTTGTGTAATTTTCCCGCCTTTGTGATTGTCTTCCCCACCCCTGATTGTTTTCACCTGTGTTCCCCTACCTCATGTATAAATAGTCTGTGTCTCCCCTTGTCCTGTGCCAGTTCGTCTTGTTTCTGTCCGTCAGCATTAGAGCCAAGCGTACTAGCAATTCTGCCATGCTCCAGGTTTTTGCTACTGTTTTTGTTACTTTTGATCCTCCTTGTGAGCGTTTTATTTTGTGCGTTGTATTTCCTCCTTGTGAGCGTTTTCTTTTGTACTTTGTTTATCCTCCTCGTGAGCGTTTTTTGTTATATCCAGTAAAGCTTTTTGGAAACTTAATACCCTGTCTGAACGAGTCGTGCATTTGAGTCCTCCTGTTCTGAGTCAAGTTCGTGACACATAGCTATCTACATAAGCTATAATACAAACCTTCTGCTACTATTTTTTTTTCCTGGCCGAGTTAACAGAGCTGTGCTGTTTCCGAGCTGTTGTATGGCTCCAGGCTGACCCAAGCATTTGACAGTAAACAGAGGAATTATGAACACGCCTGAACACGTGTCTAACCCTAACCCACATTTAACAAGTCTGTGTCTGTTGTACTCTAAGATGCCCAAGTTATGAATATGAATCACACTGTTCAGCTTCACTATGTTAAACTGGGTGCTAAATCTTCAAAAACCCAAGAAATCATCAATAGGACTTAGATGCAATGCTTTATGAAAGTGAGACGGAACTTTTGAAAAGAGAAATAACACAGTCTCCTCTTAGAACATGGAGATTCGTAAGCACCATTTTGCTCAGTTCAATACACTCAGAGGTTTTGCTGTTACAGCTTTACTTGGGCTGGTATGACCATACGCTTACGGTAACGGTAATGTTAGTTAATGTTAGCAAACATTCGCTGACTTTATGACTCTTTTCTAAGTGTGCTACCATTAGTACTAAGTTTTAGCATTTTTAGTAATCCCATAATTGTCACTTGTGGCCCAAGGGTCACTTTAATGCATGGGCAGACGTCTGACCAGGGGCAGACGCTCTTCCTCGGCATGCAGAGTGGCGACAATCATATAAGATTAGGAAAAGCAGCACCAATCATTCATACGAAGGAGCTCATAACATCAAACCATTTTATCCCAATGACTGAGATTCATCAGCAAAGCTAAAGAGAAAACTTTCAACAGAGGATTTATGAGAAATTCTTGCGTCCTGCTGTTCTATTTTCTTTAGGTGTCAGTATGTCGGCAAAGATCAGCGCTGAGGAGATGGAGGAGATCAGGGAGGCCTTCCAGAAAGTGGGTGAGTAAAAATGTGTGTGTGCGGACATTGCAGACACCTGTCAGACAATGAGGAATTAGTTAATCATGTTTGAAGTGGAGTAAAGCAGCTGACAAACACGTGTACTTCTACATTGTGTGTGCTCCATCTGACAAACAGATGTTTTTCTTGGCATTTATGGAAAGAAATTAAATCTTTTGATATGCCCACATTTCAGTTATCGCTTAAAGGAATAGTTTGACATTTTAGAAAATTACGCTTATTGGTTTTCTTGCCGAGAGTGAGATGAGAAGATTGATACCACTCTCATGTCTGTCCCATTCAATGTAACAATGGAGCCAGGAGACGGTTCACTTAGCTTAGCATAAAGACTGGAAACAGCTAGCCTGGCTCTGTCCAAACGTAAACAAATCCACCTAACCTCACTTTGGTTTTTGTACAGTTTAAACAAGTGAAATATAACGTGTTAATTAGTGAGTTTTAGAGGTGCTGGTAGGGCTTGGTAAGCCAAGTTTTTATACCAAGCTAAGCTAACTGTCTCCTAGCTTTAGCTTCCTATTTAACCGAGAGACATGAGAGTGGTATCGATCTTCTCGTCTAACTTGTCTAAGAAAGTGAATAAACGTATTTTCCCAAATTGTTTCAAGGGACAGCAAATCTCATTTATTGAATACCTCTCCTAAAATCTATCTGGACCGCATATCACTCTTTTCTGGGTATTTTTCTTGTAACAGCAAAAGAGCTTTCTGTACACAATACGCTGTAGATCAAGATACTATTGTTCTCCTCCAGATGTACTAGTCTTGTCAGATTTCCATGAAGGTGCTGCAGAGCTTCATTTTAATCAATTTGTTATTAAAGGGATACAGTCGGCAGCAATTTAGTATCGCACTTAGATAAAGTTGGGGGAATTGTGAAAGGCAGAGTAAGAAAAACAGCAACATTTTAGACAGCAGAGGCCAAATATCTTGACCTTAGTCCCTAGTATGGGTCGAATTCCAAAAATCCTGGATCCTACACTTATATATACTGACTTTAACTATGAATAGCTATTCCTCTAGTGTGAACAATTAAGAACACATGTCATCTTCACAAGCAGAGAGACAAATGTTGAATCCAGTCATACCAGACTCCTGGTGTTTAGAATAGAAAAATGTAAAACGTCATGAAGCTACTGACTGAATCCTGATAGTGTTGTATCAATCGGCAGTAGAGAAGAGCAGCATGGGCTCCAAATAAAACATTGCTTGAACTTTGCTATTTTTCCCCTCCCTCCTACCCCGTCACCTCTCGCCTCCACCCCACTTCTCTAGATGTGGATGGTAATGGGTACATCTCCGCCTCAGAACTCGGTAATCTCTTCCGTGAGGTGGGCTGTCCTTTGCCTGGATACCAGATCAGGGAACTCCTTCAGAAGCTGGACAGAGACAACGACAGCCGTATCGACCTTACAGAGTTCACAGCTGTAGGTAACACTAACTAACTAACCAACCAACCAATTAACTTAACAACTTTACTAACAGTTTACTAACTATCAACTAAATGTTGACAAAATAAAATTCTAACTTGATGGCTGACACACATTTAAATCAACTGATTACTAATGTACTGTCTGTGTTACCTGTTACCTGATTTTGAAACTAACTCAAGAGGTGAGTTACTGACTAACTGGGAAAAAGACAAACCACCAAACCGGCTAACAGGTAAACCATGAATATGAATCAGTATCTTAACAACCGTAACCACAATTTGATTGACTGTAAGCCAGGGATATTCAACTTGCTTTGCCCAGAGGCCACTTTTGTGAAATGACAGGATGCCAGGGGCCAGTTAATAATAACATTAATAATATTTATCAGATATCTAGCTGTGCTACCAGATGGGAACGCTGCACTGAAGCTAGCATGATTTGACTCGTGATGGCGCCTGATATTAGCAACCTTGCATACAGCATTTGGAAAATTAAACACAGAGGTTTAGGATTGAGGTGGCAAAATAAAGGTAAATTCATCTGTCCATTTTTCAGTGAATTTCCTGTTTTCATTGTCAACCTTTCAACGTTTGCTGTCCTCACTCATCTTTGCCAAGAGCCAAATCCAGTCGCAGCAGCAGCCCCGCGCAGGAACTAGGGAGAAGTTTGCCCTCAGATATTTCTGCCAGGCAGACAGCCCTGAAGGCAAACTTCTCCCACGTGCCCTGCGCAAGGCAGGTGTATGTGAACAGCACTGATCGCTGATAGGCTAATATGCAACTTAAACAGCCAAGGGACATTATTGAACATTTACCAGTTGGTATAAACAAATAATTCCCAGTGTGAACCAATTCAATCAGATTTTCATTTTGAATTAGAATTTTGTTTAATTACTGGTATCCTAGGCCAGATTTGGACCAGGGGCCGTAAGTTGAGTGTCACTGCTCTAAGCCTTGGTGTTTGTTTCTGTGGGCACATTCAGATTTTCAAGAATATGAAGGACGACCGCATGGCCCAGCGTTTCAGGAAAGCTCTCAACAAGAAAGAAGGCATCGTAGCCATCGGGGGCACCAGCGTGATCTCTAGTGAAGGAACTCAACATTCAATCTCTGGTGAGTAAAGCTCTAGTAACACTTATGGAGTCATGTGTAAGGGTTCACTGTCCACTGTAAGCAATGCCATCAAGGCCAAGACAATGTCCATGACAGAAGGGACGTGACACTTGACTCAACTGTGTTTCAGAGCAGGAGCGCTTTGCCTTTGCCAACTATATCAACTCTTCCCTGGAGAAGGATCCGGACTGTAAACATGTCCTGCCCATCAACCCCAGCACTGAAGCCCTGTTTAAAGCACTATCAGATGGTGTCGTGCTTTGGTAAATCTCACCAACATCAAAGCACTCAAATCGCTCACTTTGTAATTATCTGTACTTATGTATCCATAACTTTTATATTTATCCTTAATTTGACCTTCAACTCCACTGGTCCTTGTCTGTGAACTTTAACCCGTTTTCAGTCTGTCGTTAGGCACTGTATCTGCTCAGCGTGCTAAAATGTTTTTTCTCACGTGTTTTTGCAGTAAACTCATCAACCTCTCTGTTCCGGACACCATTGATGAGAGAACCATCAATAAAAAGAAACTCACGGCTTTCACCACACAGGTTAGTCAGTTAGTTGCTTAACTAGTTAATCAGTTGTATGTGTCCTGTTTAGTGTGATTTCACTTCATTGCATAAGTCCTAGAAAACAATATCACATGGATTTAATTTATAGTTATATATAGGGACTTTTAAAAAATACACATAAATGAAAGCCATTTAATAATCAATAAACAGTTTGCTTTTGTCTGACGGTGACACCACCTTCATATCTAAAACTACACCACTGATTATACATATATAAGTTATATTGCATGAATCTGACCTCTATTTTGGCCTTGTTTTGTTGTGACACTTACAACTCATTTAGTCGATCAGTTCCCTCCTGACTTTTCTTTTCCCTCCAACAGGAGAATCTGAACTTGGCTCTGAATTCAGCCTCGGCCATCGGCTGCCAAGTTGTCAACATCGGAGCTCAAGATCTGAAGGAGGGAAAACCTCACCTGGTGCTTGGACTCCTCTGGCAGATTATCAAGATAGGGCTGTTTGCTGATATCGAGCTGAGCCGCAATGAAGGTATGTACAAACACACACAGTCAGAGTCAGACTTAAAAAAGAGTAGATAAAAAACTACCCACGCATACCGAGACAATCTTTACATGGAAATATAACACAAAACCTTAGCAGCATAAAAGTAAGATGGAACAAAGTATTAACACATGCAGACAAATTCACAAATCAGAGTCATGCTTGTCTTTCTGTGTGCAGCTATAGCAGCGTTGCTAGGGGAAGGGGAGAGTCTGGAAGAGTTGATGAAACTCACTCCTGAGGAGCTGCTGCTGCGCTGGGCCAATTTCCATTTAAAGAAAGTTGGCATGAGCATATCAAACTTTTCTGGAGATATTAAGGTAAGGAAATGTCAGCTCTTAGTTACTTACTGTATTACCACTGAAGCCACTGACGATTTCACTGCTAAACCCTTACCTTAGTTTACCTTTTGCAAAAAAAAAGTTACATATTGTACAGTTACACATTGCGATACTTGATGTGACAGTTTGACTCCCACAAAGAATGCAGCATAATGCTAGTGAAATCAACCCACAGGAGAATAAATTTGACATCTCTGGTGGGGAGTAACTATCAGTGGGATTCGGTATTTCGTCACATCTCACTAAGCGTCTATCCGTGTGTTTGTGCATCTCTGTTTCTGTGCAGGACTCCAAGGCGTACTTCCACCTGCTCGAGCAGATTGCTCCAGATGGCAGCAAAGAGGACGTTCCACGGGTTGATGTCGACATGACGGGTCTTTATGTAAGTCGCTGAAGCAATAGTTAGAGCTAGAGCATGCAACTTTTTGTCTTACAACAAAGGTGTAATGCACTTGCTTCCATGTTGTTTACTTTTTCTATTCTATGTATTTAGTATAATTTTAGTCAGACATTACAACTGAAATCAGTAATGACTTTGGGCCTCACTGGATCAACACGTTTAAGAATCTACAGAACCACACTGAGAATCAAAGTTTTAAACCCTAGACTGTAAAGATGGACGACACGTCTCCACTTCCTCCCACAGTACAAATATGAAGCCAAAATATCCCGGATACAGGTGCTGCCATCTTGCACTGGTCCCGTCCATACACCCACCTGAGCCAATCGCGAGCGCACTCACAGCTGTCAATCATGACATCTCATAGACGTTTTATAGCATCAAATAACTAATAAAAACCAAACTTATCAGAAAAATGAACACTTGAACAAACATCAGCGTGATAAGAACTACCTTAAAAGGCAGAAACCATCTTTGGGAAACTTTTATTTGACGTGTACTTTGATTTTTCAGTTTGGCCCATGTCCCATCCGCGAACATGGACGAGGCGGGGTTTATGACCTTTACTGCAGCCAGCCACCAGGGGGCCATTCAAGATGTTTTGGCTTCACTTTTGGGGAGCTGTCATGTCGTCCATCTTTATATACAGTCTGTGTTTTAAGCACACGTAAACACACATTGGTATGTCACTGAAACTGAGCAGCGGCCAATTTGCCGTCATCAGATGCTGAATGGAAGCTGACTTCCTGTTGACCTTCTTCCTGCTTTCTGTGGGACTATATTAGGATCATGATATTATTCTGACTCTGTATCATAAGAGAAAGAGTCTGTCCCTTGCCAATGATGTCTACTATATATGGAAGGAAGGATGATTTCATAGTGAACCAGTGATTTCTTAGTTAGAAAACCATACAGAAATCTACAGGATCTGTAGTCTCACATATGTCATTTAGTGTATGGGATCCCTTAAAGCTGGGGTAGGCAAAACCTGACCAACCTATGCAAAACCTTCTGCCTCTCTCTCTGCTGCCTCGTATCACTCCGCTAAGCCCCTCCCACAAAACCCAACTTCGACTGGCAGCAGAAGGAGTCGGTTGCCCTGAGAAACCTCATGCCTCGTAAGGCTCGCTCTCCACAGAATCGGGCTTTCATCATCTGAAGGGACGTGCACACGCATCTGCATTTGTACAACAGCCAATAGGAACGCGCCCTCTCTCTGAAATGACCTGTGATTGGCCAAAGTCTCCCGTCACAGGCTAGAGTTTCTGAAGCCTGAAAACAGAGCCAAGAGGAGGGGCAGAAGTCTAGTTTTCTCTCAGACATATGACATTTTTGCCCAATGACGGCAAAAAAAATCCTGCCTACCCAACTTTTAAAGGATGTTGAAAAAGCCTGTTTTCCCCAACTGAATGTAAATCGGTGTTTGTTTGTTTGTGTGTCTGTGTGTGTGTGTGTCACCAGGAGAAGGATCTCACAAAGAGAGCAGAGTGTATGCTCAAACAGGCCGAACGCCTCGGCTGCCGACAGTTTGTAACTGCTACTGATGTCGTGTGTGGAAACGCAAAGCTCAACATGGCCTTTGTAGCCACGCTCTTCAACAAACACCCGGCTCTCACCAAACCAGAGAACCAAGACTGGAATCTGGAGAGTACGCATGGATGAATAGCCCCTCTCTCACATATACTTTCACTCATGTAACAAATAGCTTTTGTTCACAAGTGAAAACCTCCCGTGTAGTGAAGGCCTGTGAGGCTTACCTCTCTCTCTTACTGTCTCTCTCAAGGTGAGACCAGAGAGGAGAGAACTTTCAGGAACTGGATGAACTCTCTCGGAGTCAGTCCACATGTTCACCATATCTACGGGTCAGTATCTCTCCGTCTGTAGTTATCGTTTTTACTGTTTATTGCCACATTGATGCACATTCCACTGTTTCAGATAATGCATGTGTGTATATGTGTGTTTAATGCAGTGATCTGCACGATGCCCTGGTGATTCTCCAGCTTTATGAAAGGATTAAGGTGCCAGTGGACTGGGACCACAGAGTCAACCACCCTCCATTCAAGGGAGTAGGAGGAGGGCATTTAAAAAAGGTAAACTGCTGCAGTATGTATCCTGTATCCTCACTGAGTTTACCGTCAAATATATTAACTTTGTGTGTGTGTGTCTACAACAGATGGAAAACTGTACCTATGCTGTGGAGCTGGGTAAGAAAAGCGCTGGTTTTTCCCTGGTGGGAATTGGTGGACAGGACCTCTACGATGGAAATCCAACGCTGACTCTGGCACTGGTGTGGCAGCTGATGAGGAGGTAACTTACCTTTAATAGTGAAACTTAACTTTATTACAGAGTCATTTTCAGATGTTAAAGGGTAATTCCGGTGTTCTTAAACCTGGGCCCTATTTTTTACATATTTTGGGGTCTAAATGACTAATAGGTAGAAAAAGTTTTGGAATTGATCCAGTAGATCGCTTCTGCCAGCATCCATGAATGGGCTGCAATGGCTGAAATTTGGGGCAATTGCGCCCATGAAAAGTCCATCCACTAAAAGTGCTTGTTTTTGCCACTGACAGGCTCAGACTGTTATTCTAAGTGTCTGACAGACAATACACTAAGCTACGCTTTCTGTACTCCAACACAACAAACTCTCTCTCCAACTCTGACTTTTCCACCGTCATCTTCCTACAACAACCTCTCACCTCTCACGAGATTTCAGAGTGAGACTTTCTGTTTCTGATTAAACAAGAAGGATCTTCCTCTTTAACAAACAGTATGTCTCTGTAGGGGTCCTTTCCATAATGTTGTCAGACACTTCACATAACAATCTGAGCCTGTCAGTGGCAAAAACAAGCACTTTTAGTGGACGGACTTGGATGGGAGCAGTTGCCCCAAAGCATTACGTTGCAGCCATTGCAGCCTGGGAGAGGCGATCTTCTGGACCAATTGCAAAACTTTTTGTACCTATTAGTCATTTAGACCCCAAAATATTTTTAAAAAGGTTTAAAAATACCAGAATTGCTCTTTAAGAAAATCACCATAAACAAACACCACTGAGAAGAAAGACAGCATGTATTGGCCTTCAGACTGTGGATGTTGGAGCTGCTGTACAGCCCAAAACAGGCAGAGGGCGCTGTTCTTTCAGCACACAGTTAAAGCTTTCACAGAATGGGTCTAAGATCACTTCCAGCATGTTTATTCCTTTTAGTGAAGCCATAGAGAAAACAAACACCAGGGGAAGGCGAGAAGAATTACCCCTCTCTGTGACTGAAAACAACGGGGTTTATGGGAAATGTAGTTTTGATTTAGCAAAATTCCATTTATTTTGGATTGCATTAGAACTTGCAGTATTCATCCCATACTCCATACTGTATCTAGAATGTGATATGATTTGATTGTTGATGTTCATACATTTGGTCTTCTAATCCGAATGCAGGTACACTTTAAATGTTCTTGAAGACCTTGGACATGGAGAAGTTGCAGGAGATGATTTGATAGTTTCATGGGTCAACAAGACTTTGGCTGAGACTGGCAAGAGTTCCTCTATCAAAAGCTTTAAGGTGAGTTTTGCTTTAGTTATATTTTAGTTCAGTGTTTAATTAGTATGATTTTACAACACAACCATTCTGTGTGTAGTATCATTGTTGTAAGAGAAACTATGCATTTCAATTTTCCCTCTGTTCAGGACAAATCGATCGGTACCAGTCTTCCAGTTCTGGACCTGATTGATGCCATTCAGCCAAAGAGTGTGAACTTTGAGCTGGTTAAAACAGGAAGTCTGTCAGATGAAGACAAACTGAACAATGCCAAGTAATCACCTCCCTGCTTTTCTCTGACTGTGTGTTTAGCTCCTGGGTTTTGGCATGGCATTATATTTGTGTCTAAATTCCGAATGCGTAATGGGACATGTGTGACAAAATGTTTTGCATGCACATAAATTATATTGTTTTGGAGAAATTATTATCATTCAAAGACTAATTTAATTTGCGCAACGTGACTAGTTCATGCAGCTTGACAGTGTGCCACAATTCCGGCCAATCAGAGAATTAAAGTAGGTCATTTTTGATTTCTCCAATCTACTGTCTCCAATCTGATAGCAAGTAGGATTATCAGTCACTAGGGAGGCAGGAAGCACTAGGAGAATGGTAGCTGGATAAAGTTAGAATGGAGGTTTATTATTGAAAGCAAAGATGGAAATTAATTTATTAAGCAGTCGCTACAAAATATAATTTGTGTGCTTGCAAAAAGAATATTGTGTTCAAAATGTCCCATAGCAAACTCAGGATTTTGACACACAAATATAAGTCCATACTTTAGCTGGTAAAAAAGTGATTCGATAATTAAATGTCCGACTTAAAACATCAGAGAACACTCACGTTAACTTTAGCTTTGCAGATATTTTCAGCTGCTACAACTGTAACTTTCCTTAAGCCCACAGTAATGTAGATAAATCAGTGATGATAAGAGAAAACAAATGCCTTTGCTGCGTAAGCAAGTAATTGAAAAATACAATTTGTCACAGATCTAATACGTTGCCATAGTGATCCTAACCATGACCCTTTCCTGCTCCAGGTATGCCATTTCCATGGCGAGGAAGATCGGGGCCAAAGTCTACGCCCTGCCTGAAGACTTGGTAGAGATCAACCCAAAAATGGTGATGACTATCTTCGCGTGTCTGATGGGGAGAGGCATGAAGAGAGCTTAGACGACACTCATTCACACACACACACACACACTCACACACTCACAGACACACACACTGTCTTCGTCTGTTTGATGGGATGAGAGCGTGAACATAGCTGTATTGTCTTGTTCTTTTAAGCGGTTATTCTGCGTTAGCCAAAATAGAAAAGGTGTCACTTTATTCATCTTTTCTGCATTCAATGAACGTGTGTATATTGACACAAACAGTGATCTTCTTAGGGTTCAAAAGGAATTTGAATTTCTCAATGGTCAGACAGTTTGCAGTGAAGTGAGACTTCTGTAATGGCTACATGGTGAATATTTGGGGGTTTGGGTTTTTTTCTGGATCTCACTTTTGTTTTAGGACACTATGGTAGTTTAGTGATCAGCAGTGTCACATTAAGAAAGACTCAACATCCCATACTGCCCATAGGTATGAATATAAGTGTATATGTGTTTGTGTAGAGGTCCAGGCTCTGCCCAGTGCATGCTGGGATAGACTCCTGCCAGCCTGTGACCCTGATGACGGGTAAGCCTGTTGATAAAGTAAATAATTAAAAGGTTTTGTTTCTTTAAATGTAAAGGCTGTGATACACAGGAAAGATTTAAAGACAGGTGATTTTTCTAGTTTTTAATGAGATTTTACTGCAGTCTTACCTCTGCTTTCCTGCTTTTTCCCCCCAACTTGATATTTTCCCAGCTGCATTGCCTCAAAGCTTCCCATGTGTCACTGCCTCATGATATACCGACTAAGTTCTGCTGTGTCTTCCAATGTGCCAGCCAATTCACAGTATGAGCATTTATTGTACTTAAGCCATAATATAATATTCTTTACTGAATACCTTTTGGCCTTTTTATATATGACCAATGCTGTGCTAGATTACAGGCAGTTTATGTGTTCACACTAGAAAGTTCATTAACCTACCCATTAATACTGATGTAATCAAGGTAGTTTAATGAGATTTTAAGGGCATCATTATTAGGTAGATTAATGGATGTATTATATTTGTACCTTTTATAAGGAACAAAGTTTGGTATTTTTAATGGATTATCTTTAAGGGCTTAAAACCCCCTTAAAACTGGCCAAATGCCATCCCTTAATTTGAATCTAAAAAAAGGTCTTCATTTTTCCATTGTGGTGAAAATGTCATGCTATTTAGTAAATGGTAAAAGTGGGTAAAAAAACAACTTTAAAATGTCTTAAACCAGATAATCCATTAAAATTGATATATAATATATCCATAAATGTATTCATTAATTGGACCCTAAATTTGCACCTTAATTGAAAAGTTAAGGTCCTTTTAAGGGTTACCTGTAATGTTCTTTTGTACATTTTAAGTATTTTTTTAACCCTTAAAAACACCAGAATTTATGCAGAAATCACATTAAAAATCCCTTAATATATTACAATCCATTAATGTATCGATTATAAAACAACCACAAATCTGGGTATTAAATACCTGAATACTGCATAAGAATCAAAACACAAGCTTAAAAGATAAGTAGTCACAGCTTCCATTTTAGAAAAATAAAATCAGTCTGTGGTGTTGATCTATGCAGCAGTTTCTTTTCTAAATGATGGACGTGAAATTTAACATGTCAAAGCTGCCTTTCTAAAATATTATTACATTTTGTCTTAATGCTGAAGTTGAAGATGTGGATATGTTGAAAAGTGATCCAGGTTAGTTACTGCTGATGTTAACATTCCACTATTGTTATGTTTTTTCTTTTATCCCAAATGTTTCCCAGTAAAGCCCCTTCCAGTCAGCTTTATCTTTACTGGCCCCTTTGGAGTGCGACTGGGGGCAAACATAGCAACATGATAGCAATACTTTCAAAATTTGTGTACAATCAGATCAATAATGTTAAATAAAAGCATTTTTCCATATATTGTTTGAATCCTGTTTTCTGTTGTTTGTTCCTGTCCTATATGGAATCTTGGGTGTGCAACTGGGTTAATAAAAGATTTTGTCAGTATTTAATTTTAATCAAATAATGGACTGGAATTGGATTAATGAAAATAGAAAGAAATGAATTGATTACATTTGCATTTCATTTATGCATTAAAAAGTCAAAGTACAAAATAATTATTAACAAAATTAAATTAAATAATTAAATAGTTTAGAGCGAAGCTAGCATTTTCCCTCTGCTTCCAGTGGTTATGCTAAGCTAGGCTAACCATATCCTGACTTCTGCTTCATACTTAACGTGCTGACATGAGATTGATCTTCTCATCTCCCTCTTGGAAGGAAAGCAAAGAAGCTGGTTTCCCAAAATATTGAACTATTCTTTTAACAGGCTGCATTCACAGTGTTTGCCATCATTACAAGACTGCAATTCTGAGTACAACATTAAAAGCACAGTATCTCACAAAGTTTGGCCCAGTATAACTAGAATCCTTAAACCCAAATTAACTGATTTCTTTAGCCACTTTGGTGTGTTAATGCAATGCTGTTGCCAGGCCATTACTATGTGACGATCATGATAGTAATACGGAGAGTTGCAATCAGTGTTGAGCGGCATCTGTTGAGCATACTGGATGTGTCCTGGGTCTAATTTAACCAATCACGTGTGACGCTTTAATGTTTCGTGTGTGTATGTATGTGCGTGCACCATAATTTGGGGTGAATTATGTTTCATTTCAGTAGATTCATATTACACATAGAGCTCAGTTCTGTCTAAAAACAACACATTCCATCTCAACTATTGATTCCTCAGCTCAGCATGATGCTGTAATCTGACATTTTGGCAGATTGTGGCATTTTTGGATTCAAATCCAGTTTCTGAATAGAGCTGAAATAAAAGTATGTCTCAATTCACGTGTGCAGGTGTGTGCATAAAAACATTCTCTTTCAGTAATCAGGAGAATATACGCGCACAAAGACACACTTCAGCTTCGAGGCCACTTCAGACGAGGTTCTTGAATTCAGATGAGCTCGGTGGTGAAAAGGAACACACACACAATTTGCAATTTAAACGATGCTTTTGTGGAGTGCCATGTGACCATTCCTTTGATCGGTTACATTTGATCACTCCATCCATCCGTCCCTTCATATGAGCATTTGTCTGTCCTTGGTGGTGTGAATCTCACTAAATAGATAGAGATGGGACGCAACTAAACCACAGACGTGAACTGAGCTGACGGATTGACAAGCTAACGTTGGGATATCAGAAAATTGATCAGGTTCGTTGATCTTTCTCTCTCTCGCTCTTATGATCTGTTGTCATAACTACTATACAGCTTGTTGCTATGCCATCTGGTTTCCGTGGTGATGCCTGATACAGGATGACCTCGTACTGGATGACCTTCCTTTTCTGACTGTGGGTCCATCATTGCGTGTGTGTGCTGGTTAGTGAGTTGTGTGTGTGTGTGTGTGTGTGTGTTTGACAGGCTGCGGATCCTTTCCATGTTTGCATGTCTCTGTAATGTGAGTGTGTGTTGCAGCTTGCATTTTATTTTGTGTATGTGTGTTCATTAGTGTACTGTGTGTGTGCCTTAAGTTGGGTATGTTGATATGTGTGTCCATCTGTCTGACTGCGTGGTGTATGTGTGTGGTGAAAATGTCTTTGGTTCTGTAACGAAAAAGTGAAAATGAATTGAGTCTTGCTATGGTGTGTGTGTGTGTGTGTGTTTGTGTGTAGTATGACAGGTCCAGTACAGGATTCACACAGGCTGTCTGTGAAGACATGGACAGAGGAGGAGAGTGACCGAGCTGACAGCACACTTAGCAGGTACACACACACACACACACACACACACACACACGCATTTTCATGATCACTAAGGACAGAGAGCGCTTTAATGACTACAATTAGTGTCAGTCGTTGTATTGTATAGTTAAATTTTACAAAATTATAGTTTTGTGTATTTTGCTAAAATATACATATTTGCTTTGTCATTTACAATATTTACATTTTGTTTTTAAAGCTGCACCAATCAATATTTTTATACTAACAATGGAAAAAATGACTGCGTGTAATTTGAGAGGTGTTGCTGGTAGTGGCAAACTCTGCAGACTCTGCAGGTCCCTTCAGCTCTGCAGAGCGTTTCAACTTCTTTCAACTCATTGTTTTGGTTTTATGGCCCGCAACTTCATTGCTTTGGTTCAGTCTCACAGCTCTCATCAAATCCAGGAGCAGCAGGAGCAAACAAACAAAAAAAGCTCAGATAAACCCCTGTACGCTACCTGCCCAGCACCAAATGGCAAACAAAGTTAGTGTCTAGCTAATGAACATAGCGGAGCATTTAGCCGCTAAAGAGCCAGATGTTTTTCTCAGAAGTCGGTGGAGACTAAAGCAGAGCTAAAAGAAGAGTCAATATCTAAACTCCATGAATGCTAATGTTGCTCTGTGGCTGCTGGATGTGTAAATAGGCTATGCAACTGTTTGCTAACACGTTCACTATATCAACTTTATAAGACATTAATCTGTCAGTGTTGTGTTTACAGCTTGTTGCGCTGCCCCCGAGTGGCCAAAAAAATACATAATAATGAATATATGCACATTTCTTTTTTTATCTTCCAAATTGCAGTTGTCTTGACCATTTTTCCTGCTGTCTGCTACTGTGACACCTCTGTTCAATCCAAGTTTCACTCTATATAATCTAATGAAGAATGTTATTGTCTTCCTATGTGAAGCAGTACGAGTTTGTAGCTGTTGTGGTAGTAGTCACTGAATTATTTTTATTATGTATTTGTGATGTGTTTATGTGTGTAGAGCACAGTCGATGTGCGATGACACTTCCTCAGAGCTTCAGAGAATGGCGGCCATTGACAGAAGAGATATTAACTCCCAGAATTCCTTTCGGGGGCGAGGTGCTCTGTCCAGGTATGACAGCTGATAAATAAACTAATCCAGAAGTTGACTTTACTCTTTTTTTTCTTTTTAAATATTCAAAAGTATGTATTCAGACCTCATTTATTCCCAGTGTGTGAATGTTAATTATTGGGGAAAAGTAAATAATTGGTGCCTTGTAATATAAACTTGTTTACGTGTCATCAGGATAGTTAGTATGGTGATGACTCTGAGAGAATGGGCACAGAAGAGTTTGGCCGAGGAGACGGAGCGACCGGATTCCTTCTTGGAACGTTTCAGAGGCCCCGCCCAGATGGACATACAAGCCCCGCCCAGCAGGTTCAGCCACAGCCACACTGGCTCTGATGCAGATAATGAAATCAGACGCTCCAGACACACGTAAGAAAGCAAAAAAAAAAACAAAGAAAAATGCATAAACATCAACTGACACTTACATATAAATCTCTGTCTTTCTGTTTTTGCCCCTCTCTGGCAGGAGGAGGAAGTGTAATGTCGTGGTCTTATCACCATCTGATGACGCATACTACCACTGGCTGATGGTGATTGGTGCTGCTGTTTTTTATAACTGGACCCTCCTAGTTGTCAGGTTGGGAACTATTACTGTGCCTTTACAACAATACTACTGGCAGTTGTAGTACTACTTCTTGCACTACTATGAATTCTATTTCTTAGGCATGCCACTGACTACTACTGCTGCTCCATTACTGTAGAAAAACATGGGCGTAGTGATTGTGATATCACCCATAGCTTTCTGAAGGGATGTTCAGAAACCTTTGGCTGTTTTTGCCAGTTTCTGGGGCGAGAAATCCAATATA
Organism: Macquaria ambigua; assembly: GCA_008360985.2. NCBI lineage: Eukaryota > Metazoa > Chordata > Actinopteri > Centrarchiformes > Percichthyidae > Macquaria > Macquaria ambigua. The sequence goes on from VMKM01001385.1 coordinate 51,017, forward strand.
TGGGCTTAGGGGAGGAGGCTCATTCAGGACTGATATAGAACAAGTTAGTGTGGCAAGCACCACTTGGGGTTTCTCATAATGACAAAACCACACAGAATTATCACCGGATTCAGCAGTTACCCTCAGGTCTACGGGCTGTTTTCGCATCTTTCAGCTCAATGTTTTGTTTTTCTAATCTGCAACTTTACTGTTTCGGCTCAATCTTAGCTCTGATAAACCCACTGTACACTACCTGCCCAGCATCAAACAACAGACAGACAAAGTTAGCGACTAATTGGTGAACATAGCGGAGCATTTAGCAGCTTAAGAGCCAGATATTTCCCTCAGGAATTCATAGAGACCAAAAACAGAGCTAAAAGTAGAGTGAATATTGGACTTACATTCATCAGGAGGACAGAAATGCATCTTCAAATGAAGGCTAATGTTGCTCCGTGTCTGCTGGATGTGTAAATAGGCAACTGTTAAAATGTCAATGTTGTGTTAGCTTGTTGCACTGCCCCCAAGTGGTAAATAAAATCAATTAATGCTGCTTTAATGTACCACTAATTCTGCGTCATCAGCAGCTTTGATAGGAAGGGCTATGGAGAGCCTTGTTTGTTTCACACCTGACCACTGCTAACTACACACTGGCCCAAGAGGGGGATAGAAGCTACCTGCTTCCTCCAATAGACATGATGTCACCAGCCACTTTTTTCCCTGATTTGATGTGGAAGAAATGATTGACTTTGTATTTTGACCTTAGTCCCAGGATTTTGGTATTAGTTTCATCATTCGTTCATCATTAGTTTCATCATAGTGGTGGACTCTTGTTACTGATACTACTGTTACTAACACAACTGCTATTTCAGTGGCCAAAGGGGCCACTGAGATTCTTGTTAAAAAGAATATTTTTTACTAATGCTTCATCATTTGTTAGGGCCTGTTTCGATGAGCTCCAGATGAAGAATGTGTTGGTGTGGCTGGTACTGGACTACATCTGTGATGGAGTCTATATCCTGGATATAGCTGTTCGTCTCCACACAGGTACTGAAAAAATGTCTCAATGAGTCAAGACTCAAATTTCCATTACTATATGAAACTGTTTGATTTGATCTCGGTTTTAACTAATACATTTGTCATCTGAGAGACACCTACATTCATTCATTTATTTATGTTTATTATGCATGTGAAGGTTTCTTGGATCAAGGCTTGATGGTGAAAGATGTGCAGCGTCTGAGAGAAACCTATGTTCGAACTCTCCAGTGTAAATTTGACATTTGCTCCATCCTTCCAACTGACCTCCTGTACCTGACCCTTGGAATCAGCTACACTCCTCTTCTTCGGTTCAACCGGCTGCTGCGTCTGCCACGCCTGTTTGAGTTGTTTGAGCGTACGGAGACACGAACGGGCTACCCCAACGCTTTCCGCATCTGTAAACTGGTTCTGTACATCCTGGTGATCATCCACTGGAACGCCTGTGGATACTACAGCTTCTCCAAGGTCCTGGGACTGGGCTCTGATTCTTGGGTGTATCCCAATGCATCAGATCCTGAGTTTGGCTCCCTAACCAGAAGTTACATATACTGTCTATACTGGTCCACTCTGACACTGACCACCATTGGAGAGACACCTCCTCCTGTTAGAGATGAGGAATATTTGTTCCTGATATTTGACTTCCTGGTAAGCCCATAGCAAAGGTGTAATCTTAGCTGATATTATCTTACCTTGATTGATCCATAAAAGCCTTATATCGTATGGATCCCAGTTGTTCTAGTCTATCAAAATGGCTAACACTGGTATTTCTATCCTAGGTTGGTGTTCTGATTTTTGCCTCCATTGTGGGTAATGTTGGAGCCATGATCTCCAATATGAATGCCACAAGAGCAGCCTTCCAGAGCCGCGTAGACACCCTGAAACACTACATGCACTTCAGACATGTAAGTAAGGTGCTAGAGCAGCGCGTCATCCGCTGGTTTGACTACCTCTGGACCAATCAGAAGACAATAGATGAACAGGAAGTGCTGAGGAGCCTGCCCAATAAACTGAGAGCAGAGATTGCTATTAATGTTCACCTGGACACCCTGAAGAAGGTAAGGACAATACCAATACCATTTACATTTCTAAGCCTTTTAACTCCATTCATGCAATATATATTTGTGTAGAGGTTATCATCAAAAGGTCAAAATTAATTGTGTGTGTGTGTGTGTGTGTGTGTGTGTGTGGACATAGGTGCGTATTTTCCAGGACTGTGAGGCAGGTCTCCTCGTAGAATTGGTATTAAAACTTCGACCGCAGGTATTCAGTCCTGGAGACTACATATGTAGAAAGGTTAGTATTACTTTTACTGGTACTGTTGAAGGACATTATACATTGCAATGGATGTATTAAACTATGAATGGGGTGTCCAAACATAGCAGTCCATTTAGTGTAATAAAAGCTGGTCACCTAGCATATGCACCGAAAAACATGCCCATAGTGAGTGTACATTACTGTCTTTCTCTGGTCACACTCAACACAAGTACAGCATTATTGGCCGGCAGGTAGGTAGACACCTATCTAAAACAGTCATTTAGCTAAATTCTGCAATCCTTCCAAATCTGGATGATGAATACCAGCACCCTTTAGGTTTGCTCTATAAAGCAATCCTATGGATTTTACAGCATCTACTGATCATTGATATATTTAGCAATATCTACATTGTTCACAAGCACTGTATTGGAAAGGTTTATGACCCACAACTATCGTTGTACAGCTACCAGTTTTTTGACTAGTACTCCTAGTTAAGGTTCCCTGTGGAGTTTTCTTGTAAACGAACAAAGTCATGCTTACATTCTGTTACTCACCAAAATGCATTTTGTGTATCCATGAGGCCTGACAAACATGTTGAATGCATTTACATCTTCATAAAACATTTACAAAGCTATCTTAAGTTCGTAAGAACATTGCTCCATAGCACTGCTAGTGGTCAAAAATTTTGCAGGGAGCTTTTAATTCTTCCAAGGCAGTTTTTCAATTGATAACTGTGGACTTACTGCTGTTTCTAGCCTAGATTACTAATGTTGTACCTACAGTAGCGCTAGGTACTTCACTAGTAGTAACACTAGGATACTAGACTAGTTTTTAGTTCTCAGCGTTTCAGTTGAAAGGACAGAATGGCTGTTAAAAGTACTGATTTATATTCTCTGTCTGTTTTCTCCAAGGGAGATGTGGGTAAGGAGATGTACATAATTAAAGATGGCCAGCTGGCAGTGGTGGGGGAGGATGGAGTCACCCAGTTCGCTGTTCTGACTTCAGGAAGCTGCTTTGGAGAAATCAGCATCCTGAACATCAGCGGCAGCAAGATGGGTAACAGACGTACGGCTAATATTCGCAGTCTGGGATACTCAGACCTGTTCTGCCTTTCCAAACAAGACCTGATGGAGGCGCTTCAGGAGTTCCCCCATGCCAGGGCCCAGCTGGAGCAGAGGGGCCGGGACATCCTGCGGAAGGAGGGGCTTCTGGAGGAAGTAAATGTGTCTGCAGGGGAGGAGCTGGAGGAGAAGGTGGAGAGGTTGGAAACCAGTCTGGATCGGCTGCAGGTCAGTAGCATTAGTCCACCTCTACTACTGCTGTTGGTACTATTGCTACATTCAGTCACTAATGATAATAACTAATGATAACCTTGTTTCCAGACATGTTTGGCCCGTCTGCAGAGTGAGTTCAACTCTTCCCAGCTTCGTCTGAAGCAGCGAATCACAACCCTCGAACACAACATCACCACAGTAGCCACAGGCAGCGGCTTCCTCTCAGATGGCAACGAGAGTGTTTCTGGTGGTGACGGTGTGCGCAGTGAAATCAACATCCGGCTCTGAAGGACATACTCCAACTATGGAAATGTATGGAAATAGCCCACAGCATTGTCATTGTCACAAAATACTTACTGTGTTACTTTTATTTATTCACAAAAATTGAAATGCATGTGTGCATGCTCATTGTGTTTGATGCTAACTGACCGATATTTGACACAATTCAATGTTAAATGTGTTTGTATTTTATTTCGAAGATGTCTCAATGTCTTCACTTTTTAAAACGTTCTGCCTCTTATCATTAACATTTTTTTTTAAAGGAGAATGAGAACCTCTCGTTGTACATTGAATTTATTATAATACTAATGAACATTATGTGTATAGCACCTTTCATGATTAAATGCAGCTCAAAGTACTCTATATAAAAGTACGTAAAAAAAAAAGCATTTAAACTGACAAACACATTCAAAGGTTGCAGACACCCCATTTAGAATATAATAAAGAAATACAATAAGAAAATGAACCAATTACTAATGCTTTGGCTAAAAAGAAAGGTTTACACAGGAATTCACACAGATCTTAACCAATACACTGCTATAGGAATATTATTAGGTCAATAAATCTGTCCACTTGACTTGTGTCTGAACAGGTGTCTTCAATGATGCCTTATTCCACTAGGGGGCGTAAAATCTCTATGAATGCTAGTGATTAAATGCCTGCTGTTAGAACGGAATATGGCACTTAGATGCATCAAACTGGTGCTCATACAAAATAACTGCTTCAAACTATCTCACAGCATATGAAGTGTTTTAGTTTAAAGGAATAGTTCGACACTTTCAGAATGTCAAACTCCCCAAAGTTCAAACTACTCCTTTAAGCGCATTTTCTGTCACAGGTTTAGTGTTGTCCATCGAGGTCATTTGTAAGTTCTCTCAAGCTGTTCTCTCCTTCTTTTTTCACAACTCATCCACTCAAATTAAAAAATAAAAATGCAGAGGATGTTTTTTTTTTATATTGGCTAGAGTACTGTCTACTGATGATTACATGCCTTGTAGCCTTAATGAATGCAGCTGAAATAACAGAAGTAATTCATTTTTTAAAGCATAAATTACAGTAATATTTTTCTTCAGCAAAGTGGACTTTACATAACCTAAACATGGAAACCTTTCTTTTTTATTTTTTTGGAAAAACCCTTCTTGCTTTGAATCTGTCTCATAGATTGTTTGTAAATGCTTTTTACTCCTTGTCAAACTTTAAAAATATATATATTTACTTCAGTATACATCAGCGGCTTTATTATTAAAATACTATTAAATACTACCCTGACCCTGACCATTTATTTTGAGCATGATAAATAACATACTTGGAACACAACTAGTATAATCATGAAAGGCTGTGTGTGTGTGTGTGTGTGTGTGAGTGTGTGTGTTAATAACCATGTCACACCCCTCTAATGTGGCCACTGCCTGCTCTGCAGCCATGTCAGCAAGTGACTTGGGAGCAAAGTCCAACATCACATGGCTGTAAGATTTCAGGAAGTGAATTTTAAGGAACTGGTGGAAACTGAGAAATCGCTGTTAAAAAGGTAGAAACATACTGTTGGGTCCTCTGTAGCTTCCTCTGTGCTTCTCTTACTTTTACTCTCACTTCTTTCTCTTTCTTTTTTTAATCTTCTTTGTTGTTTTTTGTCCCTCTCTGCTTCCCTTGTACTTTGTGCATGTTTGGTTCCTTGCATGTAGTTTCCTCTCTCTGAAGTGTGTATGTTTGTCATCTTCTTTCTCCTTTTTTGTCCTTTATCTTTCTCTCCCAGTCTGATCTTTGTAGTCATATAATAGATCTAGAAAGATAGATTACAATGGAAAACATGTTTTATTATCTGCTCCTTAATGAGGGTCTGTGAGTGTGAATTTATCTGACTGGGTTTCATACTGTGTGTATGTGGACATCTTTGTGCATGGCTCTAAGTTTGTGCACATACTTGTATGAATGTGTGTGCATGTAGGTGTGTGTGTTCCAGACATGGAGATCAGCTTTGTGTTGCTGTGCACGATGCTGGTAGCCAGTGTGACACCAGCGTCTGCTGCAGAACAGGTAAGACCTGCTTTTACTGCAGTTTTGATTTTTAATGAACTAAGTCTATTAGTTAGACTTAGTTAGGACAAGAGAGTATTTTTTTTTCTTTTTAAAACCTTTATTGATGTCAACACAGGTACACATAGACATACAAACACATATAAAACAATACAAAAAGGTATATAAAATTAATTTTAAAAAATCAACGTAGAGACGTTGGGCAAGGGTATTATTATTATTTGTTTAAAGGTAACTTTTTTTTTTTTAGCTTTATGGTTCTGGATCAATATTTTTAAATGATCTTGAAACAAATAAATACTGGTTTTCTCGCTAATTCCAATTAATTACTGTACATTCAGATGTAGTGACCATTTACTTTTTTGTACTGTCTTTGGGATACACTTGAAAACACACAATGTCAAAGTCTGACATTAAAGTTAAAAACTCAAGAAAAATCAAATTTTAACTCCCAAGTTATTGATCCATAATCCACAGATCGGGTTTCTATGATTTCAAATACACCAAAACACAATAACACTTGACTTTTTGCTCCCACACGCTGACTTCATAACAGAGCAATGCTGCATGTGGTCAGATATGACACTGCAAGCATGAGTGAAGCAGAAACTATGCTTCCTCAAGCAGCAATGCCTGTTTCTACTTTTGATCAGGCTCCATGCACCGGCAATTAATCCAGTATATTCTCTCTTCATCTCTAATAATTTCCTAGGTTTTCCTTTCACATGATCATTTTGTGGTTATAGTATTATTATCCAGGCATTGTGGCTAGGTTTTGACCTTTGACCTTGATACCATTTAACAAGTCACATATTGTATCTGTATATGTGTATTCTAGCCGGGCATCATAGAGAGCCTCCTGTTGGCCACCCAGCAGCGTCCCTGGCTCTGGAGTGTCTATGTCTTCACTGTTGGACTTCCCGTCATTCTCTTCATTAGCTTTATGTGGCCTGACAAGGTAGAATGTGCTTTGTTTGAGCGCATGTGTGTTATTGTCCAGCATTAGTAGTAACTATAAGAAGCGTGATGTGTGAGTGTGGTTTGGTCCTTAAGGAGTGAAATCATGTGTGTGTTCACATGTAGAGGTTTGGGCCCCCTGATCAACAGTATTACTATAAGAAGTCGGATGATGCTCAACCAGATGATCTGGAGTTCTCACAGCGGACAGCATCTGTGGAAACCAAAGGTAATGTTTTATTTTATTTATTATTATTTATTATTACCAGTGGTAGACATGCTACATCAGTAGCTGTAGTACTCCAGGTTGTAGTAGTAATGGTAGTAATGACGGTGGTGGTATTGGTAATGGTATTATTGGCAGTAGTCTTCTCTTCTTTTCTCTGTTTAGGAGAGGTTGACAGAGCTGTAACAAGGAGAAGAGACACTCATGGTAACCCGGGGAAGTCCGACTTAGACCTAAAGGTGAGATTCAACAGACAATCTCAAATTGATGTACCACAGAGAGGCTAAGAGTACCTGACTTCCAGCCATCAAATGAAATGTAATTTGTGCGATGGAGAGGATATGAAGCATTAGCTGGTTTCTAATCATAATGTGCTCAATAACACAGAATATGTACAACTGAAGTGAACAGCCTTAAAGAAGCTCATTTTATAAATAACCCATCACCACATTTTGTTCTGGCACTGTGCTATTGACCAAAAACAACCCCTGAAGAGTCCAGGAAATGTCTGGTAAAGAGGTCATACTATATACTGGAATACTAACTAACTACACTTACTTTCGCCATTTTCAGCTGAAATGTCTGGCAACACCAGCCCTTTAATTATTTCCCCTTTAAGGCCATAACCAACTTTTACTCGTTGCCTTGCCAAATTTGCATATTATTGAATTTTCTGTTCTCTGAACCAGGCAGACCTTTTATGACAGCACTGATTTCATTGCCACAACTATTTTAAAGGATTTTGAATATCAATGACTGTAAATCCCGTGATTTACAAAGTCCACTCTTGTTATAGTGCCCTTGAGCAGGTCCTTGAAACTGTGGGCAACGAAAACTGATTGTGAATGTTTGTGTGTGTGTGTGTGTGTGTGTGTGTGTGTGTGTGTGTGTGTGTGTGTGCGTTTGTGTAGGATCATTGATCAGTCCAACGACCTCAGGAAAGGAAAGCACCACCAACTCGCAACAGGATGCTGGGCAATCACATCTAGGGCCAGCCATATTGATGCCTGGCTAAAACTACACAGAGTGAACACAACATTGCCTGAGGACTGGCTTACAGACTGTATAATGGCTTTGCTTAATTGACAATGTCAGAATAGTCACAATTTTTTCCTAAATGTTCCCATTGAATGTGTTATTTTTAGTGCGCACAGATTGCCAAAATAAAATGAAATATGTCAGCTGGTCTCTGCCTCTAACAGTATTACATTTGGAGTTGGAATAAAGGATTTGGACTCCTTAGCTTTTCTCAGGGTAGAGCATCAGAGGTTAAATAATACACAACATTGTCTCATCATGTCAGGTCTGTCAGTTGGTGTATGAAACTAGTGCCAGAACCTGGTGGCTGTTGAAGACAGATGGAAATATTAACTTCAGTCACTTATGGCTAATAAAAAGCTCATTTTGACACAAAATGGTTTTATTTGTTTTTTTCATTAATATGGTCAAGATCTGATAGTGACCTCCACATATACACAATATACTATAACTGTGCACTGCTTAAAGGGACACTCTGGCAGCCTGGGCCCTATTTTTACAAATTCTGGGGTCTAAATGACTCATAGTAACCAAAAGTTTTGGCAGTGTTACCAACTCTCACGCTCCTGGTGTGTGACACACGCTTTCACATTCAGTCTCACGCTCTCACGCTGCCCAAACAATTCTCACGCCAAAACACTGCGACGGCAACAGAGATGAACAGGCGAGCGTACGTATTGTTTCCATTTTATAAGTAAAGGCTCTTAAATGACTCTGTTTGGTCCGCGATATGTGCGCGATGCTAATTGCTGTGTTGACAGCTGTGGAGCGCATGAGGCGTTCAAGCAAGTTAATGAGTGAGTGAGTGAGTGTTCATATTTGGCTAAGTGAGTATGTGTGGTCATGTGTACATTTGTGTGTGTGTGTGTGTTCATCTATTGGCTATGTGTCTGGAGAAGGATAGGTTCTTTTGTTTCTTTTTGTTTATTTCTGGTTCTTGCTACTTGTGAACATTCAATAAAACTGTGTAGTTTTGATAGTGGAAACAACACGTCTTTGACTTTCATTAGTGAATGAACCTGTGTGCCCTTTATTGGGTTGGTGTAGTCTAATATTGTGAAATTGTTTGTATTTTCCAGGGTGGAAGTCCCGGGGTGGCGTAGTCAGGCGATATTCTTAAATCTTACAATATAAGGTCCCGCTCTCGCCACATGTACAAGGTGCATACTTTTTAAAACCCTGATGATGAATTGAGTCCATGCGCGTGCGCGTATGCATGATTAAGCCCATAGACCATGGCATCAAAATCTCACTCCAGCTATTTACCCAAAGTTGGCATCCCTGGTTTTGGAACTGGTCCAGTAGAAGGCTGCAATGGCTGCAACATAATCCTTTGGGGCAATTGCGCCACTGACAGTCTCAGATTGTTATTTGAAGTGTCTGACAACTGGAGTTTCCCTTTAAGTAAGATTCGTGTCTTTATTAATTGTTGATTTGGATTTCATCATGACATAATTGAAACACACATCTAGATTTACCATTAAAGGATAATAATAAAGTATAGTTTTGGTATTTTGTTAAAAGAATAGTAGATAGTTTGAAATAGCGTTCGAAGATTAATACCGTTCTCATGTCTGTAAGTATAAAGCTACCGCCAGCACCTGGTTAGCTTAGCATAGCACAAAGACAGGAAACAGCTAGACCGTTTGCATCCAAAGGTAACAAAATCTGCCTACCACCCCTCTAAAGCTCACTAATTAACACCTTATATGTTGTTTGTTTGATCTGTACAAAAACTGAAATGTAAAAAGGACAGGGAGTTATGTGCAGGATTATGTCTTGACTAGGAGCAGTGGCAGTCTTGTCTTTATGCTAAGCTAAGCTAACCAGCTGCTGGCTGTAGCTACATATCAACGGTACGGACATGAGGGTGGTGTCAATCTTCTCATCCAACTCTTGATTTTTTGAATACCCATCATCAATCACTGCCAATCATTTGAAATCAGCAACAGCCCCATTATTCACTCAAGTTCCTTTGTGATCCTTTGAGATAAAACGTCTCCCTCTGCTCTGCGTCTTCCTGCGTTGTTCAGAGCTGACCCTCAGGGGCATTTAGCTGCTCGCAACATTTATTTTAAATGGCACAATACTGCTCATCAACAAAATGACTAGTCCAGTCTTTTAATGACGTACCAGCTCTATAAGTGGCCATTAAAGAAGAGGGGAATTAAAGAGCTGGCAAGTGGAGAATAGAAGACAGTGATGAGAAAAAGAGAGGACGAGACAGATGGCAGACCACAGACCAAAAGGAGAGAGATTTGGGGATGTTGAGAAAAACTTGATGATTCACTTTTGGCATTGTCTCCTCTGATAAAATGCAAATGTTTGTAGAGGAATATGATTATAGTGTTTATATAACAACGCCATACCTCTATTCTCTATTCAACAAAAAAAGATTTTCCCAAAAATGTGGCTACTTTTGGCAAGTGTGCATCTGTTCTAGACACTCCCTGCATATTTTCTATATTTTATGACTGTAGAGAATCAGGTATTTCGTCAGTTTCTCCTTCTCCTTTCTTTGGATCCAGGTGTGGGGAGCATTTAAAAAATCTGACATGCTCTCTGTTACCAGATTCAACTAAACTCTAACAAGTAGAAGCCTCCTACTTTCTTGACTTCTGATCTTTTAGTTTTGTGCTATCTGAAAAAAGAAGAGGATGGAAGGCCCGCTGCTGCTGCTCACAGGGCTGATGGTCCTCACAGCTTGCTCCCAATCTCTCTATGTAAGTACTCTGCAAAGAATCAGTTTGCCTGCTTTGCTACTTTAAACTTATTTCAGAAATATTTCAATTCTAAGCCACAGATTCTCTTCTTGACTTCATTTTTTGTATGCTAATGCAAATGTTTTTTTATATCTGGAATGTGTTATGATTCACTATATTTATGTATGGCTGTCACTGTTGTTAACTACATAAAAATGAGTTTTGTGATGAATTTAGGAAGGTCTGGTTAGTACTCTGACTGAATACATCAAAAGAGGTGGTTGAGAGATGCATAAATTTACTTTATGAATCTTTACTTACTTTATGAATTCTACTTTATGAATTTAGTCTTTTCAAAGTTGCAGGAGTAATTTCCAGTGAAAATGATAAATGGTGGATGTTACTTTTCACACTATCTACTGTCCAAGCTCAGTTTCTATTTAAATATTCACCCTGTTTTAAGAGCAATGAGGTGTGATTACTTTGTGTCAGGGTGTTCTTGTATTTCAGTACCTGTGAACACCACATTGCAAGTAATGAAAAACTTTAAAAATGAGTAAATTGGCTGGTTGTTGTCTCTTGTTGGAAATACTTGCTGAGAGTCAGAGGAAAAGCTCAGTACCACTCTCTGTACACTAAATATAAAGCTAGAGCCAGCAGCTGGTTAGCTTAGTTTAGCATAAAGACAGGGGGAAACAGCTAGCCTGGCTTTGTCTGAGGGTAACTGAATCTGCCTGCCAGCACCTCTAAAGTTCACTAATTAACATGTTATGTCTTGTTTGTTTGTGTCATCACTGTAAAGAAGTCACTGCTCCCAGCCGAGAAAAAGTCCGGCGCATAACCCCCATAAAACCGTAACTTGACATTTTTACACTTTGGTTTTGTACGGATTAAACAAACAAGATATAAAATGTTGCTTAGCGATCTTTAGAGGTGTTGGCAGGCTGATTTTGTTACCTTTGTTTGGATGGAGCCAGGTTAGCTGTTTCCCCCTGTTTCCAACTAAGCTAAGCTCAGGGTAAAAATCATAATCTATGAGACATAGTGTATCCGTTTTTATACTCCGACTGATAGCAGACAATAGTGATCCAACCTGCTTTATATCCAAATTTTGAAATATTTTTTATTTCCTGTACTTAACATGTGAGGGGTTCCACCTCTCCTTGGAAAAAGTACTAGTATTTTACATATCAAATAATAGTGATTTGATTGAAACAAATATAAGAAAGTAGAATACCGTAGTTTTCATGGACTACTTCTTTCTCTAATGAATGCGTCCCTCTAGATGCATATTTTGTCTCAGAGTTAGGGAATGAATATAAGTGAAGATCCTCACAAATGTAGCAATCCAAATGTGTGTGTGTAGGCGTCAGACAGTTGCCGTGAGGAGATGGCTCATCTGCAGGAACAGGAGAAGCTTCTGAAGGACCAGCTTCAGAAACAAGAGCTCCTCCTACACAGACTACAACTGCTGAACCAACCTGGCAACAAGAACAAAGCCAGATCCGACCAGAGCCAGGACACACAGTATGCAGGTCAGGGCCACGGCCTCAGGACTGGAAAACAATATTTGAAAACTAAGCTTAAAACATCTTGTTTCAGGTCTCATATTGCAGTAACAAGAACCAGATGATTTAGCATATACAGAGTGTGTATTCGTGTGTGTTTGTGTGTGCCAGACTGCTCCCAGCTCTTCAGTTCTGGCTCCAAATCCAGTGGTTTCTACAGAATCAAACCCCACGGCAGCCCTTTTCCAGTCAGAGTCTACTGTGATATGACTGATGAAGGTGGTTGGATCGTCATTCAGAGACGGATCAATGGAACAGAGAGGTTTAACAGGTGTGCCTCCGACGTCTGATTAATATTATTGTAAAATGAATGTATTAATGTAATGAAATCATATGAAAAGCAATCCACCCTATGTATGTATGTGTGTCAGACGCTTGATATCTATCTATCTATCAGGTCGTGGGCAGAGTATAAGGATGGTTTTGGAGACATGGATGCAGAGTTTTGGCTCGGAAATGACAACCTGCATTACATCACTACACAAGGTCACTGCTGCTTCTAAAAACCATTTACTACATTTTGTAATTTAAAGCTACACTAATCGATATTCATATATTGTCAATGGATCGAATTACTATAGCTGTGTCTCAGTTCAGGGGTCACATCCTTCTAAGGACACGGTCTACAAAGGCGCGGAAGGCCGAACCGAGCGTTGTTAAATGAGACGCTTGGCAGCTGTTGACAGTACGTTTGGGGACGCCATATTCTGTTGCGCGCAATGAATCTTGGGATAGGTTGGTCCATGAAGGATACAGCCGTTGGATCCTTCAAATTTGGGAAAAGAAGGTCGCATTCCATGGCCGTATTTGAAGGAGCCTTCAAAATGGGACAGCCTTGTTGCACCGCTGTGACGCATTCGGTCTTCTAATGCAGCCTTCGAAGGATGCGGCCCCTGAATTGAGACACAGCTTACATGTAATGTTAAAGGTGGCACTCATAGTGATGAACCTACAAAGAATTATCACCCAACTCTGCAGTTCCTCTCAGTTCTAAGGAGTGTTTTAATGTCTTTCAAGTAATTGTTTCGGTTTTCCTTACTGTTTTCCTTACTTTACTGTTTTGTTTCACTCTCAAAGCACTTATCAGCGTCATTGCCAGCAACAGCAGGAAGTTGTTTCCAGCAAAAAACATTGGATTAATCCGTTATATGCTACCTGCTCAGCACCAAACAGCATGCAGACATTATCAATTAGCGACTAGCTGGTGAACGTAATGGAGCATTTGGTGGCTAAGGGGCCAGATATTTTTTCTCAGGAGTTAGAGGAGACCAAGAACAGAGCTAGGAGACGAGTGAATATTAGACTTAGATTCATCATGTGCCCAGAAACATGACTCCAAATGAATGCTAATGTTGCTCCGTGTCTGTTGGATGTGTACTGTGTGTGAACTTTTTGCTAACATGTTCAGCAGCGTTGTTTACAGCTTGTTATGCTGCCCCCAAGTAGCTAAAAAAACAAACAAAAAACCCAGTTATTCTTCTTGTGTTGATATTATATGGGTTGTTTTTTTTATTTTCAGAAGGCTTTTATTATTTGTCTGTTACAGGGAATTATTCTCTGAGGATTAACCTGGAAGACTTTGATGGTCACCAGCGCTATGCTGAGTACAAGAACTTCAAATTGGCCAATGAAAAGGTTGGTGTGTTTACATCCCTTATGTGCAGACTTAAAGGAATCATCAAAATAGTGGGAAATGATTTGCGTTCTTGCCGAGAGTTAGATGAGATGATTGATACTACTTTCATGTCTGTACTCTAAACTAAGCTAGCTTAGCTTAGCTTAGCATAAAGACTTGAAACAGGGGGAAACAGTTAGCCTGGCTCTGCCTAAAGTTAAAAAAATCCACCTACCAACACCTCTAAAGCTCAGTACATAACACATTATACCTTTTTTCAAATCCCTGCAAAAACAAAGTGTAAAACACATTGTGGTTTACAGGGAATTAAGAGCTAATACTATTTCTTAGCCGGTCCAGCGACTTCCTGGAGCTTCATATTAAGCGTACAGCCATGAGAGTGGTATTGATTTTCTCATCTAACACTCCACAAGAAGGTGAATAAGTGTATTTTCCAAAGGCCAAACTATTCCTTTCATTTTTAAGCTCATGCAAGTTGACCAGCACTCCTCGTTTCTCTCTCTGCAGGATCACTACCGACTTACCTTTGGAACCTATGTAGGCACAGCTGGAGATGCTCTGTCTGGCAGTGATCAGGTTGATGTGTCAGAGTGGGCCAGTCACCAGGGCATCAAATTCAGCACCTACGACCAGGACAATGATAACTACAAAGGAAACTGCGCCCAGGAAGACAAAGGAGGATGGTGGTTCAACAAGTACGGGTTTCATGATTCCCCTAGACGATGCACATAGATGTAAACGTATGCATTCACAGTCACAGTCTCAAACACAGTAAAAAATGAGTAAATATTCTTTCCTCTTTATGCTATCTTTCTCCAGGTGTCACTCGGCCCACCTTAATGGCTGGTACTACCCCAATGGCCACTACAGTGCGTTGACAGATGATGGCATAGTTTGGTACACTTGGAGAGGATGGTGGTACTCCCTGAAGACCAGCATCATGAAGCTGCGGCCCGTCGACTTCAAAATTGACCCCAATGACGACCCCAATGCTGTTCATCTCAGATCACCTTCCTAGATCAGACGCAAGCAGATATCAGATCTTCTTGGCTCGACTATTTTGGGAAGAAACGGCTCAGCAAACGTGTATTAATTGGTGTGAAATCATATTTCAATTCTAAAAACACACTAAAACATGAATCTAATCTTATCATTCTCTCAAATAAATCCCATGTGGACTATATATATATATATATATATATATATATATATACTATAGCCAGGATGAGCCAAAGATTCTATCACCCACATTTCTGAAGTGGCCATATATGAAATTGTACACTTAAAATCTTTAAAGACTTTAGTAGCAACATACTTGTAAGAGGACTTGTGAAACTTTTTGCCTGTTTTAGAGACATGAATGTTGCAAGGGGAAGCAGCATGCACACACAGCTGTCTGTTTTGAAAAGGGAAAAGGGGAATCTGATGTCAGTGTGTGTGTGTGCCAGACACAGGAAGAAAGACTGGACTGAAGGCGACGAAAGGAGCCATTATCATGTCATTGAAAATGTCTGTAACAAGAACTGGAAGTGTTAAAAGTGATAAAAGGAGCAGCTGAGCTCAGTACTGGGAGTTTGCCCAAATGTTTGAAATAAAGGAATGCTATTACATGACTGAAAACAAAGGACGGTACACAAAATTACAAATATAAAAGATTCTTTTTAGGGTTTTAGTATTCTCTGTACTTCATCTTACACTTACAGGTTATTATTAACAACTCCGCTTGTGAACATACATCCAGCTTTATCTCTCTGCCATTTGCATTGTAACCATGATTCACGAAATAAAACAATGAAAAAAACAATGAAACACTTCCTCTTGTCCATTGAATTTTTTCATATTCTTGCATGATCGCCTTTAAGAACTGACCAATTGTAAATATTACACAGTCAAGGGTATATATATTTGAACTTTAACCATACGCTTTTGCACACGTTATGTATCACTGGTCATGTGTCACCATTCCTGAAAGCTCATATAGAGACAGAATGAAATGCTCACATAATTTGGGATTTGAAAAGTAATACATCTGCTTAATGTAGAGCAGGGCCTCACTTATCATTCTTATAAATTAGTTTTTGATAGAACATAATGTCTGTAAAAATAAGAGTTTCTTTTCCCACATGTTGTGAAGGGTTGATCTGGTCCATCTATCCAGGTTGGATTTAACATAACACCTGCTTACATCAGCAAGAAGGATACAGGGAATTTTTTGGACTTTGATATCTTTATTTATTATTGTTATTATTATTATTATTATTATTTTTTTTTACAAAATAGAGATAAAGAGAACAAGAAATAATATCTAGAAGATGTGCAGAGTAATATGAGTGAAATTATCTGAGGTGGATATGGCTGACATATAATTTGTCATTACTGTAAAAACACAGTTTTGTATTTACACTCTATGACACCTTTTTTTTTTTTTTATAATGCCAGACAGTAATTTAAGCCAGTATCGGAAAGAAAAATCAATTGTCAGAGAAACGAGGCATGATCCTTTATCTCCTGTATGCTTGATTACAATCTGTAGCTGCCCAGTTGGTTGGTATTTTTTCCTTGTGCATCCACAGCAACGTTCAAACAAAACCCCCGTCCACTCGGGCTGTCTTGATTCTTAAAACAGGCGCACCGTCCGTGGTTAACACGAGCGCTGATTGGCTGACACCCTTTCACGTTCAGAGAGAGAGAGAGAGAGATTGTCAGTCAGCTGGAGCTCGAGGAAAATAACAGTTGCTTGTTTTTATCTGTCGGGGATTTTGGACCTCACTTATTTTGCCGTTGCGTTTATAATACTTTTAATTCGCCATTGCAAAGCATCCGACACATTCTTTTACAGAGAGGAAAGCGAGAATGTAGTGTTGTTATCGCACACCTTTTTTAACGATAGGTAAGTAAGCTAACATTAGCTGATGTTGAATTGGTTACTTAGCAAGCAAGCTAGTTAGCTAGCTGTCATTATTGCAGTTGGCTTAGTAGCCAAACCATACAGTAATTCGAGATTATTTGCTAGCTCTTACTTGTATTTTATGTATTTTCTTGTTTTTAAGCAGGTAACAGTAACTTATGTTGGCTTCCTAGTTTATCTTCTTGCTAGCCCAGTTGGTTAGCAACAGTCACTAAGCTACCCTTCCACCTATTTGTCTCCAAGGTGACGGTGGATGTTGCTCTATCCATCCCATCACCCCGGGTCTCTCTCCGTCTGCTCTTTGGGCGACTGTCAGCTCCTTCCCTGCTCTGTTGTCCGGAGTATCGTGTTGTGGATGACTACGCTGGCGGGGCTCCGTGCCTGTGGCTAGCCTGATGGTAGGAGCGTGGAAAACATAGCGGTGTGGGTCGGTGAGGAGATGTCAGTGCAGCGGGAATGCCTCGTCTTGGAGACAGTGTTGTAGTCGAGGGTATACACGAGTGTACACAGTATACCTACCTCTCTGACTTGGCGTATAGACTAGCGAACCAACTTTTCAGCCTAACTAGTAGTGGCACGTATATGGATGGTGGGGTCGCAGCATGCCCACCCCCTCAACTACCACTACACCACTGGCTGGAGGGAGTAGCAGTACCGGAGGAGAAGAGGGGCCCATGTCTGCCACCTCCACCTCTTCTCTCGGCTCCTCTTTCCGGTTCGTCCCGGCTTTCTGCCTGGGCGTGGTGGCAGCAGTAGTGTTTCAGCTGGCCTGGGGAGGCCTGACTCTCACCTCTTTCTTCTTGAAGTTGTTCATCTATGTGTCATTCGCCCTGCTGTGTTTCCTGGCTGGGAGCTTTGTTCTGCTAGTCAGGAAGAGTCCTCTCAAAGTCAGTTGCTTTCACAGAAACAGGAGGCAGTCAGCTGTCCGGCTGGAGTTCTTCAACAAGCTCATGGTAAGATACTGGCATCTCCCAGTTTAAACTCACTACTCAAATGTAGCACATCTTTGGCAATAGCACACTCTCTACCAGCCCTATTGTATTATATTAGCATGACACCATGAATTACAACCAACTGCTGGAATTCATTGATAGGTGCTATTAGATAGCAGTAGAATTTGGCAGTTTTTCGCTCTCTGTCACATCTAACCTTTATTTCAACAAACTGGAGTACATGTAACACCCAAATTTCATTTTTGCATCCCTAACTGTCCCTTTTGCTCCTCTCAACTGCTTCACCCCCTCCCCTCCCCTCCCCTCCCCTCCCCTCCCTATCTCTCTCCCGTCTCTCATCTTCTCTCCCTGCCCCCGGATCCCCTCACTGTGTTGTTTTATAATAGATGAGGCAGAGTCATGCTGCTGGATTTAGACACACACAAACATGGCACACACACACACACACACACACACACACACACACACACATAAATATAGGGGGGGGTTTCTTCTTCAAGGAAAGCGATTGTGTCCTTGCAACCGGGCTGGTGGTTCACTTTAACAGGTAGCCACAGCCCAGTGGCTGCCTTTCAGCAGTGTTTGTTTGCTGCTGCTGCTGTGCACTGATGACTTATTGATGTTGACAATGGAGGAATATTGTCACAAGCATTTGTCTGGTCGACATGTCGTATGAGCTATGACAAATTGAGGCTGCCTTGTTTGTCAGAAATTTTAGGCTTGTTAGACATGCAAACTCTCAATCTTCTCTTCCTTCGCTTCCTGTTGTTGCCCAATATTTTCCTGATTTTTATGCCGTCGTTCCCGTCTGTGGTGTGAAGTGATGGGATGTGATCTGATACGCTTGTTGTTTTTCAGGGCCGCTTTTTGGTGCCGTATCAGGAGTCAAGCCAGAGCAAGAGGGTGGTGGTGTCGCACAATGTGGACAAGGCTCTGAAGGAAGGTAATGGATCACTTTTACGTAAGAGATTTTTTAAGGTGTTTTATGGCCATCTTATATCCACATTCATGCAAATACATGTGGAAACCATGTGCAAGACATTTTGGTCAGCACTACAGGTTTCGGATCATTGTGTAACAGTTAGCTACGGACATTGAAGCGGACATTGAAACATCAAAACAACAGAAAAACATCTGTACATCTCTTCCACTGGGGATCTATAGGCCCCATCAGCCAGCAGTTTTACTGTTACTACCAAGTGTTTTTTTGTTTTTTTTGTGCCATTTTTGAAGCGTTTTTTGTTCTTTACACAGCAAAAGCATGAAGAACAAAGTGCACCGGCAAGTCAGGTTTCTTAAATTGGATCACGTGACTGACGTTTACTTGCTGTACTGCCCTACAAAGGCAGAGAGCACTACACAGAAGATGAAGTTGAAAAAAAAGGGTGAATGTATAAAGAAGAACTTTTAAAGAACTTTGTAATTTACAATTTAATACAATTTGATAATATAGCATAACCAAACCAAACCAA
Organism: Macquaria ambigua; assembly: GCA_008360985.2. Classification (NCBI taxonomy): domain Eukaryota; kingdom Metazoa; phylum Chordata; class Actinopteri; order Centrarchiformes; family Percichthyidae; genus Macquaria; species Macquaria ambigua. Next base: position 70,332 of record VMKM01001385.1, read on the forward strand.
ACTGTGAATTCCACTAGAGTCAAAAGCTGAGATGGCAGTTACTGCTACCCTGCTAAGCTAGGCTAGCTACCTTTTTAGCAGGACTAGTTTAGCTGTTTTTGTCTCCATGACTCGATTTAGCTGCTGCCTTACTTGTATGGCATAAAAATGTCAAGTCAGTTTCTGGTCTTAACGAAATTTTTACTAAATATGTAGTTACTGCATTTTAACTTTCTAGGGCAGTATAACAATCAAATGTATAGGATTGATAAAAAGATGCATTTTCACCTTTTTTGCTACTTTTTATATGCTATCTAGTAAACTGTAGTTCCATTCTGCCATTTTATTCGAGTGCCTAAATATAAAATGTATATATTATGTAATGCCCTTAAATATTCCCTCAATGGATTTTGCCTTAGAATAATATCATGATATTGCAAGCTTCCGGCAGCAGCATGAATTGCTTTCAGCTATGCTTGGTGCAGCTGCATATAGTCATGAAATAAATAATTCAACATGTCAAAATATTTCTGTTACTATAATGTTATGAGCTATTTGTATTGCGTTAAAAATTAAACTAGTATTATAATGTACAATAATGATATGGCACACCCCCAAAAATCCCACAATGCAATGCTTGCCTAAGTTAACAAATGTGTAGATTACAGTCATGCAACATTACTACACTTTGACAGTGTTGATGCAAAATGATGAAAACTAGGCATCCAAAATCTCAACTCATTCCTCACTATACTACCCTACAAAGCTAAAAAGCTAGCAGTAACCGCCATCTCAGCTTTTGACTCTAGTGGAAGTCACGGTTTTCTTCACTTTAAAAATTCAAAATGGAGTTCAGTGAGTGTCTTGGCTGACTGGTTTGCATCATTGGGAGACCCTTCATGAAATGTTCCTGACACTACTGGAAAAACTTGCAACTTCTGTTTTTGAGAAAAATGCTGACTGCACACACACACACACACACACACACACACACACACACACACACACACACACACACACAGACAGTCAGTGGAACTGTGTGTCTGGCTGCCAAGTAACAGATGGCTCCAGGATTTACACCAAGGGCGTGTATTTGCACATGCTCCCGTGTGTGTTTTGAAAAGGTTTTTTTTTTTGGTCGGAGTGTGTGGTACGAGTTTATGATGACATTATTAGGTTCACAGTCAAGACCTGCAGTGTCACTTATTTAGATGGAAAGTGTTTCTGTATCAGTTTTGTGTTAGTGTCCAGTTCTTTGATATTAATCAAACACTCAAGTTCAGGGCATTAGCTTCCCAAGGGACCTATCATTATTAGTTTATTTTTATTGTTGTTAAGAATAGGGCTGCAACTAACGATTATTTTCTTTATCGATTAATCTGTCAATTATTTTCACAATTAATTGTTTAGTCTATAAATCCCAGAGCCCAAAGTGACGTCTTCAAATTGCTTCTTTTTTTCCAACCAACAGCCCAAAACCCAAAGACTCTTTATTTACTGTCATAAATGAAAAGCAGCAAATCCTCACATTTAAGAAGCTGGAACCAGCAAATGGTTAACATTTCTGCTTGAAAAATGACTGAAATTATTAATCGATTATCAAAGCAGTTGGCAATTAATTTTCTTTTGATCGGCTAATCAATTTATCGATTAATTGTTGCAGCTCTAGTTAAGAATAGCCCATAAAAAATGTGTTATGTTATAATATATTGTTATGACACATTGTTCTGTCTTTAATGCCAATGCCTTTCAAGTTAATATTTTTAGAATTGGTTTCCAGAGTAAAAGAATATGGTGCTTGATATTGATCTAATTTGATAGATGATAGCTCAGTGAAATTATTTGAAGATTGAGAAATGCAAATGATCTACTAATGTAAAACTATCAAAACATTAGCCATTCCCATCCATCCACTCATCTATCCATCTGATTGCTAAACCACTGATCCTTTTAATGGTCGCGGTGGCTGGAGGCTACACACAATCGACAGGTTGCCAGTCCATCACAGGAATAACTCATACAGACAGACACAATGCATTCTCACCTAAAGGCAATAGAGTCACCAATTCACCTAACCTGCTGCCTGTCTTTGGACTGGGAGGAGGGATAAAACCAATGCACACAAATGTAGAATGTGCAGAACCTTTTTGTATGGTTAAAAAAGGGCACCAGTATACCTGCCAAATCTGACTGTTTTTATGTGAGAAAAGAAGGTATGCCTGCCACGTGGTATATTGGTGACATACTGTACATAGTGACAATGTGTATATATACACAGTAAACATGTGACAGTCTTAGCTCAGATCAGATTCATTCAAACTCACTTGCTGTAACCCTAGTGTCACATGCGCTACCACTGTCCGCTCTTTGATTTTCCCTGTAAAGAGTAAAGATGTTAAGATCCCTTAAAGTGCATACAGCTGAAAGGCTAAAAGACGCTTCCTTTAGTTAATAGATCAGAAAAGGAAAGACTGATTTCTCATCTTTTATGGAGTTTTATTTTAGTTATGATTCAAAGAGGGGCAATGCCATACTCGTTTCCTTCAAAGCAAATGTGAATTAGTAACATCAGTATGCAGTTATCACAGCGTTAATGTAAATTCCACAGTTGAATTTCCCCTTTAATGCATAAATTGTGCTGTTACTTTTAACAGTTGCTTATGATACTCTAGTTGCAATCTCTCTTTGCAGTGATTTTAGATCTTGTGCAGTAGATTAGTTAAAGCTGCTATCAGTCACATGTGGCATATGGCTTTTTATAAGTAACATCTACTTGCAGCTGAGCCAAATTTTACAGTGACCACTGAGTACAAACTGGTCATTTAAAGGTTCATTTATAGCAGCGTGACCCCTTAATACGAAGCAGTGTGTAATTGACCCCTCATCACACATTGCATGCCTGTGTGTTGTGAGGAATTCATTCAAATAGTGACTTTTACATTCTCAGACTGTTAAATTTGAATAATTTTCAGAGGCTGTAAGAGATAAAACTGCAGTATCTTTGCAAGAAAAGAGCAAAGATTAGAGAGAATTTTGTTTTTACTTATTTTATACTCTGGTCATCATCTTGTGATCTCTTGAAGGGATCACTAATCTACAGTATGTGTTTAATTCTGTGTAAACGCACGTAACAGTGTCACCTCACAGCAAGAGGGTCTTAGGTTTGAACCCACCATCCAGCTATGGCCTTTCTGTGTGCAGTTTGCATGTGTCCTGCATGAGCTGTGCATGTGTTTGCGTGGGTTTTCTCCGCCTGTAGTCGGCTCGTCTGAATGTAAGTGTGAGAGGTTGTCTGCTAGTGTGTCTGTCCGTGTGTCTTGCGCAGGATAAGTGCGTATAGAAAATGGATGGATGGATGACGCTACCTCCACTTTTCAAATGCTGCACCAGTGTTCACCTGGGTTTTGAGGAAATGAAACCTAATGCGATACCCACAGAGTGGGTAGTTCAGGGGCCCGGGAGTTTAGAACATTCACAATGAAAACAGAGCCGCGACAGCTCTTCTTGTTTAGAAAGCTTGAAATCTCAGCAGCCATTTGCTAACAGAGGACTGGCACTGATCAGCAACACTTGTTGGTGCACAAAATGATTATCATTTGCTGCAGCTGTGTGTCTCTTGTAGTATTTATCTTCTGGAAAAAAATGACATTCTAATTCTCTCTCTCTTTGTGTGTGTCTTTCCTCAGTGTTTGACTATGCCTACAGAGACTACATCCTGTCCTGGTACATCCCTTTGAGTCGCGATGAGGGTCAGTTGTACTCCATGCTGTCTGAGGACTGGTGGCAGATGATTGGGCAATTGAGATCCAGGCTTGCTGACATTGACCTTGTCAACGTGGTGTGTTACGACACCATCCGAATCCTACACTCACACTTCACTGACCTCAAGGCTGCATCCGCAAGGTACACACACACACACACACACACACACACACACACACACACACACACATGTATAATTGTAAATAGTTAAAGTGGCATTCGCTTAGTTAATGCTTGGGTGTCCCAATGAGTTCATTAGCCAGAAATCATATAAGGGAAAGCCAGTAAAATAACGTGTTCTTCACTTGTGAGTACAGCTTCCATTGCACAGCGTTCTGACTCACTGTTGTTTAACAGAAAATATGTTTCAGCTTTCATCCCTTCCCACCAGTGTCCATACCCAGCACCATCAATTTCTCTGTGCAGATGGGGTGAAATTATGGCAATCCAGTACAGCGTAAACAACATTAAAATCCTCCGCACTCACTTCCTTCATCTCCAGGCAACATCTGCCAGGTGCACTTACAGACAGAGTGATGATTCACATCCCATCATCTGGTTTCATTATCCTGGCAAGTCAGGCGAGACTTATGATTTGATCACACCGCTGAGATGTCTGGCCCCCCTCATCTTCAACAGCTTAGGAACAAAGTAGCAGAGTAGCAGTGTGTCTTTCAGGTCAAGCTTTAGAAGCAGAGACAGTGAGATGCGACATAGCTGAAGTATGAATAACAATGGCGGTGTTAGCTATGCCAGTGAAGTTGTATCTCATGTAAATCTGACATCTAGCTCTACCAAAATAACATTTGAAATTCACTCTTGTCTCTTCTCTGTTTATATCTTGATCTTAATCCGCGTCTCTTTCGTGTGTACCCAGACCGGAGGAGTGTGCTCGGCCGTTTCCTCTCCATCCATGTTTGGTCAGTCCAGACTCGGAGCTGGCCTTCCTCCGCTGTGTAGCCAGAATCCTGCTGCTGTGTCTGCTGCCACAAAAGGATGCCAAGTCACATACACTACGCTGCTGCCTCACAGAAGTCATCACTACTAAAGGTACTGTGAGTGTGTCTGTCAGCAGGTGAACACAAACTCCAAAGTCACACACCCTTTGTTCTTGCCCCTCTATAGTCATCACAACTTAATGGTATACCATGGTGGGAAAATAAAGAAATGGACTGAAGTTGATTTGAAATCAATCAGGTTGCTCAGGACATCCCGTATTACAAGTTAGTAAACCTTTTTCACGGTAGACAATATTTTGATATTACAGCAGGTGAAGCACAGGTGTAATTAATACTACTACTAATAAAAACTTTATTTACATATATTTACAGTAAAAACAATTTTAAAAAATGAAATAAATTCCAAAATATAAAATACGAAAACAAGATAAAATAATTTAAACAATTACAACAAATTCCATTTTTTAAGAAAAAGTCATAAAATAAAAAGATAATAAGCATTAATGATGGCTGAATTCCATTTAGCTGTTCCAGTTACAAGGTCCTGGTATTGGCTTTTGTGGACACTCAAATGGAATGGAGCCATTGTTTATCTTATTTGTTGCACCTGCTAGGACAAGTGATAAAGTCTGCCATGAAAATGTCTGTTGTTGCCAGTTTACTGTTGACGGTAGGCGTTTTCGGACAGTTCTGGGGACTCCCTGAGAGGAACTGCCCACTGGGGAGCTCCCCTGAGAACTACATAACCTTCAAGGGCTTTTTTCCTGTTTGCATTCGCACCGCCAATAGGAACGCTGAAGTGACGTAAGCGGGCCGACGTTTTTCCAACTCTTCTTAGAACTATGAAAAAGTTCCTCCCGTCCGAAAACGCCTAATGATGGATGTAAAAGTGGACATAGATAACATCATAACGCTTGCAGTGTCTTCAGCTATTTTGTGGTAAAGGTAAATGTCTATTGTATCAACTGAGGCAATTGCTAATTTAATAAAAGAAGAGGCTAATTTGCTATAAAAGAAACATCTCTGTTTTCTTGATAAGAATAAATGTATTTAAGAAATATGTATGAGTATGTCCTTTTATCACACCACTAATGTTGTCCGTGCATCTGTTTACTGTTTTTTTGTCACTGTGTGTGTATGTCCTTTCCTCCTGTATAGTAGTATGGTCTGAGCTAAGTCAGTAATAGACCTTTTTTCACAGCAGACACTGTGACTTGTCAGAGCAAGAGGAGCTCAGGTGGAACTAATAACTCGTAACAATAACTCTGTTTCGTTGACTTGTCCCACTAAACCCTGCCAGGGAGCCAGCATGCACAATACCAGGGCTCTGGAACTGAACAACCTAAATTGAATGCAACCATCATTATTAGTGTTGTTAATTACACCTGTGATTTTTCTGCTATGAATAGTAATAGATGAAACAAAAGCACTCCTCTGCAGTATTTACGTATTGCTTTATATCGGAGTAGAGATGCATTATTTTGATATCTAGCTGCTATTCTGTCTCTAGAACTGCATTTCCCACAAAGTTGACCCTCTGAAGGCTTAAAGAGTAACTTAACACTAAATCCACTTTTTTGAATTAGTAAATTACATGTGCAGTCACTTTATTACACTATCAATTGATCCCTTTCCCATTCTATAGTGTTCATTACAACAGAGGTTATTTTCCAGAGAAAATGTTTCCTGGAACCCCTCCTAGCTACTCAGACTCAATTAACAGTATTCAGTCAATTTCTTCATTTATATATACCTTCATATCTTTGTATTGGTATGTGTCTTGTGTGCTCCAGTGTTGAAGCCTTTGGTAGAAGTGCTGAGCGATCCAGACTCCATAAACAGGATGCTGTTGTCTCAGCTGGAGCAGAGGGAGCAGCAGGCTGAGCAGCAGAAGAAAGCCTACACCTACGCTGCCTCCTATGAAGACTTTATCAAACTCATATCCACTTCTGCTGATGTCAATTTCCTCAAACAACTCAGGCACGACACCAACAGCACACACAGACATATATACACCTGCGCTGCCTTATTAAATGGAGACTACCCTGTACTTACATAGACTCCCTTAAATGAACCAGACTATATATGTATACACAAACATGTTAACCAGACAGTGTCAACCACCAGTCTATTTGCTGCTGTGGGGTTACCATGGGAACAGACAGTGTCTTGGCGAAAATATATTAGATCTAAATGTGGGGAAGATATGATGAGAAATGTTGAAATAATGGCTCAGCACTGACTTGTTGCTGATATATTTGAGCAATTCTGTAAACATAGACTCCATGTTTACATACTGTACTATATGCTGCTTTAGAATTACTGTACATGTAAAATTTTACCACTGTGTCGCGTCATACTGTATTTATATCTTGTTTACTTCAGTAGTATTCTATTTATTCATCCTAAGACAGCCAATTTGGATTTTATTGATTGATTCCAGCAACTGCTTGAAATTGAACACCTCTATCTCTCTTTGTAGGTATCAGATAGTGGTAGAGATTATTCATGCCACCACCATCAGCAGCCTGCCTCAGCTCAAGAAGCAGAAAGGTACAGAGACACCACATTTCACCATATGACAGAAAGGCCAAAAAATGATGGGAATTTAAGCACTGTGATGTTAGCCAAAAAAGTTTTAAATCCACTGCAGCTAAACAGCTAGTTGATCTATTGTCCACTTTGTTGCAACAACTCTGAAGGTCTTGTATAGAGCTGGGTGGTCAGGTCTGACGTGACCTTTGAGCTGTGTGTCAATCACTTGCGAGGTGGCCTTTAGGCACTGAGTTTACCCTCATGTCAAAGTAGGTTAATGAAAACTGAACCTGAGAGTTAAGGTTCAAGTGACGTGTAACAAGACTAAGAATCTACAGCCATGCTAGCAGCTCTGTGAGGCTGAACTGAGGCAGAGCTAAATGCTAATGCAATGACAAACGTTAATATGCTGATGTTTAGCAGGTATAATGTTTACCATATTCACCATCTTATATTAGTGTATTAGCATGCTAACATTTGCAAATTAGCACTTAACAAAAAGTTCATCTGAGGTTGATGGGAATGTCGTTAGTTTTGCAGGTATTTAGTCATAAACCAAGGTACTGGACAAATTACTACAATTCATCCTGAGGGCAACATGAATTCCACTTCACTCAAAGCCACAAATGTCAACCTGCTGCTGGTGGTGCTAAAAGAAAAGTCAGGGGATCACCAAAGTCATTAGGATTCATCCTCTAGGCACCACGAATGTCTTTACCAAATTTCATGGCAATCCATCCAATAGTTATACAGACATTTCAGTAAAAGCCAAAAATGTCAACCTCATGGGGGCAACTAGAGGAAAGTCAAGGGACTACCAAACTCAGTAGATTTCATCCTCTGGGGACAACCAGTAGTTGTTGAGATATTTGAGAAGTCTGGAACCATGCTGCTAGTGTGGCTAAAAACAAACATAGACCTGGGGGTGAAAATCAGTTGTTTTACATAGATCTATTAATAGAGCCAGGATAATCCATGACTTCACTCTTAGTCACACTTCTTGTATCTTGTTCACAAATGTTTTTCTATTACAGTATTACTTTCTTTGCTTACTCATTGGGATTTACATTTATTTTCTGGGTATCAGCTTTACCAAGCTTGCCTGGTTCAGTGGCTCCGCACCAGGTATTTGTGCTGTTGTGTATTACTGTGTGACCAAAGCTGGCTCACACTTTTCTGTCAACCACTGCTTTCCCTCTTTCTCAGAGCGAAAAGGTAAAGAGTCAGCAGCCATGAAGGCAGACCTGCTCAGGGCCAGAGATATGAAACGATATATCAATCAGCTGACTGTTGCTAAGAAACAATGTGAGAAACGGATCCGCCTACTCGGTGGACCAAACTATGAGAACAATGAGGAAGGAGGGGCCGATGACAGCGATGAGCCTCAAAGTCAGAAGGTAAGACTTGTATGATGTGGACTGTGATACAGCTGGTGTGGTCTTTGATTGAAAAGAAGCTTGTGAAAATGCCAAATAATTGAAAATCAGAATATTTTAGTTTTTAGAACATTATGTCTGATATTGAAAGTTTTGAATGATAAATTCTCTATAAGGACCATGGCATTAGCATGACTTTGCTTGAGGGTTTGTGCTCGGATGCTCCACATGGCTGACGTTTAGTCATTTTCTCTGTCCCCCTCACACCCAGATTCTCCAGTTTGATGACATCATGTGTAATCCGGGTTACAGGGAGCATTTCAGAGTTTACATGGAGAGAGTCGATAAGAGAGCTCTGATAAGCTTCTGGGAACTGGTGGAAACGCTGAAAACTGCCAACAAGGTGACGTGCACACACATTCCAGAGGAATTAGCCCAACGCTGCTTATAGTGTATGCTATTAGGGGAATAGTGATACGGTGTTTTCTGCTACCTGAAGTAGTGTGCTGTACCAGTGCTGAGCCTGGGTGCTGTTTTCACACAACATAGCACAATATTGGTACTCCTTTACATCAGAATACATATGTTCGTATTGTCAGTGAAATGCTAAGTGAGTATTTGTGTACTGGAACATCAGTGGTATAGCAAAGCACATTAATGCGGTGTAAAAAATACACGAGTAATTGGTTATTTCTTTGTTAATGTGTGTGTGTGTGTGTGTGTGTGACAGAATGAGGTGCCCCAGATCGTAGGGGAAATCTACCAGAAGTTCTTTGTGGAGAGCAGGGAGATTCCAGTGGAAAAGTTTCTCCTCAAGGAGATCCAGCAGAGTCTGGTGGGGAACAGAGGGACACAAGTCTTTGTTAGACTACAGGAACAGGTAACTGCTGTTTTGGCTACTAACGAACTCTAACTAACTGCTGGCATTATGGAGGGAAGGTACTTATTAAAGGTCCTCAGAGGTGCATGTAACAATGGTATGCTTATGTTCCACAGTGTCAAAGTGCTCTACAATGACAATAAAGCATTTTCTGTTGCTCTTATACATCCTCTAGGTGGCTGAGACGATGAGAGAGCGTTACTACCCCTCCTTCCTGGTTTCTGACCTCTACAATAGGCTGATCAGACGAGACGAGCAGCATAGCCAATCACAGTGTAGCACTGAGGAAAAGGAGGAAGGGGTCAGACATAAACAATGTTGTAAAAAAGTTTAATCTGTTAAGATACTCAAATGTATTATTAATTTTGCATATTTTAATAAATCTATATGTATTTTTATCGTGTAGTGTCAGGGTCTAGACGCAGGAGAGGAGGTGTGCGACGAAGGCAGTAAAGGAATCAATGAGCAGGCCAGCTATGCTGCTACGAAACTCCGTCAACTCTACGACAAACTGGAATACAAACGACAGGCCCTGGGCTCCATCCAGAATGCACCCAAACCAGACAAAAAGGTAACAAAATACAGGCAAATGTGACAAAACACACCCTGGGGTCAAATCAGAATTCACCATAAAAGTTCAAAAGCAGGATAGCATAAAGCACACAAACACAAGATCAAAATGAGTGAGTGTGTACATCCAGACCCTTCCAGCATGATGCCCTGAACTTGAGCTGAGTTGTTAACTCAGTGGTTGAGGTGAAAAAGTGACAATTCATCTTCTAATTTTAGCACATGTGATTTGCTTAAAAGCCCATACACTTGCTCTTGTGTATACTTTATGTTTTTGAATCTGAGTATTGTGAGCAAATATCCACAACACTCATGGCACATTTTTGATGAGGTTTAAGAACATCTTTGAACTGAAAACCACCTTACATTGTTATTCACCTTAATGTCATTTCTTTATTTAGCTATGATTTGCATGCTAGTTAAAATCTGTCTCTTGTACGTGTTTGCAGATAGTGAGCAAACTAAAGGAAGAGATAGGAGCCATGGAGAGAGAACACAGTGAACTCCAGCAACATATCACCAGGACTGACTGGTGGTGTGAAAACCTGGGGCACTGGAGGGCTACTATTACTACTGCTGAGGTAATGTTTTTGTTTTTGTTTTTGGTTTGTTGTTTTTTTTGTTTTTTTTTATAAAACAATAAAGAGCTGCTTCTACCAACTCTGAAGAAACAAGCTAGCTATAACTACCTGGCTGATTTCCAGTGGAGAACCTGAGGCACTGGAGTGCTCTCATGACCCTCCTTTCCACTTGGCATCAACATGCTTTTTGGAGGAGCAGAAAAAACACATTTGAATGTAAAGGCATTCAAACATTTAAGATGCAGTCATCCAAACCACTTACAGAAGTGTGCAGGGATGCATTTGACCTCATTAACAGCAAAGCAGAGTGTGCCTCCAGTCCACACAGAAGAACTACAGTATAGAAACATTCTTGTATATGGATCTAATCGTCGTGTATCTGAGATAGTAAAAACTTGTCATTTGCAGTACTTCTCCTCAGATAATTAATGAGTGTGCAGCACACTGGCTGGTTACTGTTACTACCAAGGTAATTCACTTTTCCCACTATCATGCGACTTACTAACTCAGATGATTTTATGGCCCCAAGAAATTAGTATTAGTGCTTAATTCACGCTGCCTTCAAATGGAACTTGTGAGCTCGTGGTTACAACATGGGAAATGACATGGGAAATCGTGTACACGATATGATTGGTGTTCAAGTGGTAAGTCGTGAGACATGGACGCCAAAAGACACCTCCGGCCTCTTGACATTCTTCGAAATGTTGACTTACTTTCTATTTATATCAACATTTTCCTCAGGCATGTTATAAAATTACGAAGAAAACCTATATACAACTAAAATTACAATATATTAACTTAATATCCACCAAAAAATGAACTTCCATGGCCTCCGCCATTTCTGAAAACATCAGCAAACACGTCACAACTCGTGAATGCTGAGCTTTCAGAAAGTTTCCACTTTCGAGGTTGTGAATACCACAAGAGGGGGGCGTTCGTATGACCACTTCTCCTAAACACGACCCCATTTGAAGGCACCAAAAGTACACCAACACATGCAGCTAAATCGACTATCCTGTAACGAGAAGGTCTCAAGACAGTATAAGTTGTGAAATAAAGGAATAGGTAAATAGATACATGTAAATTTAATACCACCTAACTTTAACCTTGCTACACCTGATGTGGCAGCCATTATGTAGATGTGCCTTCATGGTTGTTGTAAATAGATCTGGTGTATGAAGCTAATGTCATGTCATGTAGACATTTATGTGTGAATCTGTGTGTGTGTGTGTGTGTTCCAGGCTACAGAGGAAAGTGGCGAGACAGTAGCTTGTTACAGTGTGTCCGTCAGCCTGGTAGAAGGAGAGGAGACAGCCAACAGTCGCTGGAGCGTCCAGAGGAAGCTCACTGAGTTCCAGATGTTGCACCGCAAACTCACTGAGGTAACACCAAACCCCAAAACCTGCATGTGTATGGGTATGTTTTCTTTCTGAACAGCAGAAAGCAGCTGTGCTTTATGGTTATACTGCATTACCACTAGTTGAGAAATGTCTAAGTGTTGCCTTGCTGTTCCAATGCTTCACCCCCTCCTCCTCCACATTGTCACTGCAGCATTGAGTAATAAACTCCCTATACGGCACTGCAGTAGTAAGCCCGTTTAAAAAAGAAACCTCACAGTCTCTATTGATTCGATGATGGATTTATTGCAGATTAGACACAATACAAAGCAGAGACTGGAGTCTGTTTGCAGTCCCCCACTATGAGTTCACTGTATCAACATAAATTGGATTAGATTAAATCTGATGGCAGTGAGCTCTGGAGAGGTGCCTAAAGTATTGAATTCAGTAAATATTCTGTATATTTGTTAATACACTGACTATATTATCTAATAAGAAGGAAACCATACGGAAATGTAATACAAACCACTTCTGTTTGGCAGTAATGTGGTATATCTCTCATTACTGTGAAATCACATTTCAATCTGTGTGTGTGTCTGTCTTTCTCAGTGTTTTCCATCATTGAAGAAACTCCAGTTACCATCACTCAGTAAACTTCCCTTCAAATCCATCGACCAGAAATTCTTAGACAAGAGCAAAACGCAGCTCAATGCCTTCCTCCAGGTAAACATGCAAACCATACATACTGTAAGGCTATATTACACTATTAACTTAACAAGAGGATAACTTTGGTGCTTGACTTGAACATAAAGCCACAGAAATTTAAATACACTGCAGCAGATTCTCTGGGGTTCTTGTACCCCAGGGGGGTGCTTCTGCAGTTGCCAGGAGGTACATGGAATGATTGTGAATTAGTTCAACTAGTTTGAAAAATAAAATTACAATTTGATTTTAAAAAAATACACTGAGTTGAGTTGAGTCAGCTACAACACCTGAACACCATGGTGTAGCGATTAAGAGTGCATGAAAACTGGTCACCAAGCCAGCAAAGCTAAATGTAATGGATAAATGGTTGAAATAGCTAAAAGTAATGGGTACATTTTAAAATACTCAAACCTCTTTCTAGTTTATGATACCTGCTTAACAATGTTGATGATGACTCTGTGTGTGTGTGTGTGTGTGTGTGTGTGTGTGTGTGTGTGTGTGTGTGTGTTTGTAGCGTCTGCTGACAGATGAGCGATTGTGCCAGTCAGAGGCTCTCTATGCGTTCCTCAGCCCGTCCCCAGAGCACCTCAAGGTAACCAATTTCTCAATATTTGCATTTCAAATAAGACAGGGCTACCGATACATTATTTTAATGTCATACAAACATGTATAATATAGAAAAATGTGCTTGATTTATATTCTATACAAAATTATTGTTCAATGTTTGAAGGTGATGTCAATCCAGAAGAAATCGTCTTTCTCTCTGGCCTCCTTCCTGGAGAGGCTACCTGGAGATTTCTTCTCCCATACTGAGGTACACATTCATTCCCAACTGGGAACGCAACAGGAAATTGTGGCTAGTCTCATGTGGCTAGCTACCTCATTTGGATTGTGTGTCACTGTGTGTAATTGTTGTTCATAGGAGGAGGCTGATGATGACAGTGACTTGTCAGACTACGGTGATGAGGCAGACGGGAGGAGGGACGCCCTGGCTGAACCCTGCTTCATGCTCATAGGAGAGATCTTTGAGCTCAGAGGAAGTGAGTAGTACACTGTTGCGTTTTCCATTTTTATATCAATATACAAATAAAAAAAGTCTTACGTGAAAGAGACAGAGGCCTATATGAAGAAAATAGAAATCTATCTCTATGACAAACAATGAGGTTACACCTTTGTTGTTTTTGTTTTAGGTGAATTAATCTGATCAGTTTCCCTGTCTGTCTGTCTGTCTGCTCAGTGTTCAAGTGGGTGAGGAAGACTCTAATTGCACTAGTCCAGGTGACATTTGGACGAACTATCAACAAGTAAGTTCTAGCAAGTTGGCATTTTAATTAACTATGCCTTTTGGAGGCTGTCATATTATAAAAAAAATCAAGTTTTAACGAATAACATCTAACACATAATTAATTTGAATAAAACTAGGGCTGCATCTAACAATTATTTTTGTTATCGATTTAATCTGACGATAATTGTCTCAATTAATCATTTGGTCTATAAAACATTAGAAAACAGTGAAAAATGCCCATTACAATATGTGATGACCTCATCACATGTCTTGGTTTGTCCGACCAATAGCCAAAACCCAAAAGTATTCAATTTATTATAATGTAAGACCAAGAAAAGAGGCAAATTTTCACATTTGAGACCCTGGAACAATCACATTTTTGGAATTTAAGCTTGAAAAATAACTTAAATGATTAGTCGATTATCAAAATTGCTGCCGATTAGTTTTCTGTCGATCGACTAATCGATTAATCGACTAATCGTTGCAGCTCTAGATGCAACTTATGAAGCGTTATCATAAAATAGGTTGTAGAATTGACTTTGTTCCATTTGTTCACACTGCCTCTGCTACCGTATTTGAGCAAAAAGCTGACAGGTGACAGGTTCAGATTTGTTGTTGTGGTAATGTGCACATGATGCACATGAGAGACCTCCTGATATGATCACTCGCACTTAACTGTACATTCTAAGGCTAACATCTTCTATGCTTTATTTTCAGACAGATCCGGGACACAGTAAACTGGATCTTCTGCGAACAGATGTTGGTTTGTTACATCAGTGTGTTCAGGGACACCTTCTGGCCCAATGGGAAGTTGGCACCAGGTGTCAAGGTCCGAACGGACACTGAACGCAGTGAAACTAAGGAACGGGCGCAACAGAAACTACTTGACAATATCCCAGGTAGCAACCGAAACGCGTGCTAACATGACCTGTAGATCTTAAACTTGTGAACACCTGAATGTCTGTGAATCGTCTGACCTCTTGACCTTGTTTCAATGTGATCTTTTATATCAGATGCACTAGCAAATCTAGTTGGCCAGCAGAATGCCCGCTATGGAATCATCAAGATCTTCAATGCCCTGCAGGAGGCTAGTGCCAACAAACATCTTCTCTATGTAAGAATAATACATTATTATTATTATACATTATTATTATATCATAGAATTAATGATATAATATGTAACTACAGCCTCAAACATAATTATTTTGTCTCTCTGTCTCCATTAGGTATTGATGGAAATGTTACTCAAGGAAGTATGCCCTGAACTCAGCGCGGAGGTGGACAACATCTGAACACACACACACACACACACACACACACACACACACACACACACGTATCACATAACACACACAGAGTCTTTGGATCTTTTAGGCCTCTCTGTAGCTGACCAATCATAAACTGCCAAGCCAGACAGGGAGATGGCCTTTTGGTGAAACCTCAGACAGAAAGCAGAGTTGGTCTGAGACACATGCTGATTCTGTTAGTAGAACTTTGCTGTGAAATGATGAAAAGCTGGGCTGACACCAGACTCAAAGGGGGTTGATGTTTGACTTTGTTGTGGTACTGATCTGAACTTGTCTGTTTGAACGGGAAGAAACCACACAGAGTCTGACTTCTTCCTATTTAGGCAGCAGTCTAACTAGACAGATCACATGTTTACCTGACAGTCCACATTCACACAAGAACAAATGGTATTTTTGACATTATGTGACCCACTTCTGCAGTTATTTTCTTATTTTCTTATTGTTCTGTGTTCTGTGATTCAATAGTACAGAAACATCAGATCTGTACCACAACAAATGGAAATGAAATCTTTTGTTCCTGTGTAAATCATGGCGGCCTATAGATCACAAGGCAGAGTAAGAGTTCATGAAACAACTTGATTGTTTGGTCAGAAATTTGTAGAGCTGATAATCTAAAGACCTCAGTTAAATGCAGCAAAGACAGTTGAAGTTCAGATTGTCTGTTGCCCTCTAAAGGCAACCAGTGTGTGTGTCACGGACCTCTGAACATTCCTCCTACACACAACCTGAGCAACAACACTTGTGTTCTGTGATTCTTGTTAAGGCTTATAATTGTGCAATATAATGTCATGTAAAAGTCATTGTGATGATTTTATTTATGATTGTTATTGATAGATTTTATTTTTACCAACAATTGTTTAGAGAGCGTTTATATAAGCAATAAATTGCAAACAAAAAGTTGATGTGGCATTTTGAATTTCTTTAAAATGGTCTTTGAAACTACAAGTTTGACTAAAATGAAATATTATCCATAAATATTAAAAATGCAAAATATGAATATTATTGTCCACGGATCCAATGTCCTGAAGCTGAAAACACTGAACAGCATAAAATCTAGATAAAAAGTTAAAATGCATTAACTGCACCTCACTGTAATCTGAAGATGATGTGTGAAAACAATTTCATATATATATATATATATATAAGCATATATATATATATATATATATATATATATATATATATATATCATAAATTAAACAATTTAAATGCACAAGAAAAGTAAATTCAGCAGCAGTGAAGACATTACTGCCCTTTTAACTATTAAAGTATTTTCATTGGTATTCTGCTGCATTCATTTAACATGGGATGAACTTAGTTTTCAAATTAAAATGATTTAAAACAAGTGCTGCTTGCTAATAGTGTCAGCCACTACAACTGCTTATGGATAAAAAGTGTTCATCCATGACCCCATTTTTTTAAACTGCTTCTGGAAATGGTTGAGGTGCCATTTCTATTTTTCTCCAAACAACAGAATAGTGTGATTGCAATTGGCTTTCAGCTGTTTTTTTTTCTAGGACATGAATGCAACATGTGTTCCCCACAGGTTGGGTTGAGTCTCAAGCGGGAGTGGGGCGGTAATCAAGCGATTCTACACAGCTGAGCCGCGATAGGTCAAGCTAGAGAGAGTACGTCCAAAGACAGGAAGTGTAGCACTTTGCCTTCAAAATAAGTGAATAGAATGTGCTGTGTATGGGAGAAGGGTTGATTGACATGCAGTGCTGTAGTAGTAAACAAAAGGGAGGGTAAACCTTATTGTCAGCCTGAAAGGGATGTATTACAGTAATGTAATACAAATGTATTCATGTTTCTAAAATGGAAATTAGTAGCATCATGATTTTTACATACAACAATTGACTAAGTATGCTTGATGGCTGGTGGTATGGACACTAGCCAATCCCCTCAGTATGGATAACTGAAGTGTTGTCTTATGTCTAGGTTGGCCTCTGGTTGGCCACTTATGCCCGGATTCTTTTCATCGACTTCAGCTCAGCATTTAATACAATCATCCCACAACAACTTGTGGAAAAACTGATTGCTGGAGGTCGACACCGGCATCTGCAATTGGGTTCTTAATTTCCTCTTGCAGCGGCAACAGACAGTCAGAGTGGGCAGTAGGACATCAAGAACCATTCAAGTGAGCACAGGCTCACCGCAAGGCTGTGTGCTGAGTCCCCTGCTGCTCTGTCTGCTCACCCATGACTGTACTGCTACACACAGCAATAACTACATAACTAACTAAAGTTTGCTGATGACACAACAGTGGTGGGTCTCATTAGTGGGAATGATGAGTCTGCTTACAGGATGGAGGTGGAGAAACTCACATCATGGTGTTCATCTCACAATCTGGTACTGAATGTGGAAAAAACGAAGGAGATGGTAATTGACTTTAGGAGAGGTGGTGACAGGCACCACAAACCACTGACAATCGACGGAGCTGCGGTGGAGAGGGTCAGGAGCATCAGGTATCTGGGAGTTCACCTATCTGACGACCTGACATCCACCACCAATACCACAGCAGTTGTCAAAAAGGCACAGCAGCGGCTACATCCCCTCCGGAGACTCAGAAAGGCTGGACTCTCCATCCCACATCTCATTACCTTCTACAGGGGCACCATTGAAAGCATCCTCACCTATAACATCACATCCTGGTTTGGAAACTGTAAAGCCTATGAACAACAGCAGCTAAACAGAGTGGTGAAGACGGCAAGCAAAATCATAGGTGCCCCCCTCTCTTTTTTGATGGAGATTTTCCACCAGCGTTGCATCCGCAGAGCCTCCACCATGTTAACCCTCTCAGGGTTTGTTCTTACTCCTGCCTTCAGGGAAGAGATACAGGAGCATCCGCTGCAGGTCCAGCAGGATGCTCAACAGCTTCTTTCCACAAGCTGTAAGACTGTTAAACAATCTCCATCACCTTCCACTCCCTAGCACAATATAATTTATCTGATTTTAGATTTCTTACCTGTCCATTTTAATGTGCTGCTATTTTATTATATTTAATTCTTATACATCCATTTTTCTAATTTAAGTTGTCAATGTTTGTTGAATGTTTGATTTTATTTTATTTTATTGCACTAGTTGAGGAACAGTTTTTCGTTTCTCTGGGTATGTAAATACTCGGGAAATGACAAATAAAGAAATCTTGAATCTTGAATCTTGAAATCTTGGTCCACTGGCCCATGTTCTGTAATGTGTTTTTATTTACAAAGGTTATTTCTTTATTCCTGAAGTAAAGTGGGATGTGATATTGAGTGGGGGACAAAAACAGGATTTTGAAAGGTGAAGGGGATATGTCCACCCATCCCTTTGCCTACTTAGGTTTGTATTTACTGAAATTGTCACAGAGTAACTGACACACAGCAATAGGGCCACATAAAGGTCCAGCACAGTAGTACTGAACTAGGGATGGTAATGGAATCATAGGGTAAGTCGCCATGTAATAGTTTCATGACACAGTATGTTGCCCATGATAATGTCACAATGAAGGTGGTACTGCAATAAGCCACATATTTCACAACAGTGATATAGAATAATTCATCACAATATCTGTGAGGATGAAGAAGAAAAGTTGAAGGAACTAATGCATTATGAAATGCCTTTGGTTTTTGCTGTTTTTGCTTTTCCAGATAACTGAGATGAAACAATGTACGTAGGTGCATAATGTCTGGGCCCTTTTAACACACAGACAGACACATCAAATGCTGTCAGCGTTGCAGAATTGTATAACCAGCTGAGCTATGACAATTTAACTGGTTTGCTCAAACGGGATTTTATTTTGATACTTGGAACCGGAAGTAGTAGTGCAATATTATGATAACCTTGCTAGTTATGTTGGGCTCAAAGAACACCACCAAAGCGTCGCCAACATTTGCAAGGTAGCAAACATTGCCTTATCCAGTAACGTCATATTCAAACAGCGCTCAATGGTAGGTTTCGTTTAACTCTAACCACAATAATACTGATAGTTACCATAGAAAGCTAACGCTAGCTTGGGGAGCGAGCTAGTCATTAGCTAACGTTAGCTTTCCTAGTTTTTTTGTCATTCTTACTGGCTTTACTTTGGGTTTGCCTTTCATTTAGTTAAAGCTAACAAGCTAAGCTAACGTAAGCTATAGGTTACTTCAAACCAACTAAACAATCATTATCCCATACAACGTGTTAAACTTATTATTAATTATTATTCGTCATACTCATAATAATTGTATTGTTATAATGATAGTCGCTGAGCTAATACAGTTAAGCGGGTTAACGCTGTCTGTAAGGAATGTGACGCTATTGTGCTCATTGTGGTTGCCTGACAACGGAAAATTAAAGAGACAGTAACGTTACCGACTTGTCCGTTAATCAGTATGTGCCGAGACTAAAGTGCTGTTAACATCAAATGTAGAGCAGACGCAGATGCGCATCTAACGTCATTCCGTAATTGGATTTTGACATCAAAATGTAACGTTAACGGCACCCGAGACAGTGTTGAAAGCATGGATGTATAATAAGAACCCAAAACAGACTTTTCTTGGATTCATCTGCTCCTCAGACAATGTACCAATAAAGTGAACTGCAAAGCCTCACACAATAGTACAAAGTCGTGTGTAGTGTGTTTTCATTCCAGCTCGCAGGTGACTGGCTTGATTAGCACTAATTAGATCAGAGAGGAGGTAATAATTAGCGAAATCACCTGCTGTAAGTTGGTATTTGTGTGATAGAACCTGTACACCTACATTTGTCTCTCTCTGCAGTAGTGATGAATATAAGCGAGCATGGCATTTGTGTTCTCAGTTGGGTTGTCTAACTTTGCCAAAAGGAGATGGATGACGAGCTGGAGACCTTCATCAGGGAGAGGAAGGCAAGAGTGGCTGAGGATAAAGCCAGTTTAGAACAAGACCCTCCATACATGGAAATAAAGGTGTGTTGGAATAACGATTTTTAGGTTATTGCTTCAGAACCAGGTCAAGGTTATGGATAAATAGTTTATCATTTAGACATTCATTTTGTTAAATTCTGACGCAAATGACCTTTTATTTAACCCCCCTTAGGTGCCTCAATTGATTAATACCACATGATAAAATACACAAAGTAAATAAGACATCACTTCATTTTCTGGGGACACAAGTGGAAATGGATGACATCTCACAAAAGTTTTAAATTGTAACTGATAAAAAGTGTGTTTGACGTCTTTTTAGTATTTGTTTGGAAATGTAAAGTTATAAACAGAGCACCGGGATGACCCTTTTTGCAGTGATCCTATTGTGTATATACTCTTAACTTTTAATGCATGATGTTCCTCTGTTTTTGACTGACAGGCAAACCCCCACAGAGCCTATGAATCCGCTGTTAAAGAGAACATCCCTCCCAAGTCTATAGCACAGGGGAAAGGTACAGTACATGACCACATTTCCCTCCTTTAATTGGTGTTTTTTTTTTTTTAAAGATTCTTTTAAAAAAATGAGCAAATACCTTAAATCTATCATTGATAGTAACCCATGTCATGTGAGCAATGTTTGTCAGGGTAGATGTTGTTTCTTTAAAGTGGTCTTGTTTTAGCATGAAACTCTTCGCCTTGTGTCTCCTATTAAAAATTGATGGATGTGTTTTTGTCAGAGGAGAGCTGCGGTGTGGGCCTGCCCCTCGGTGTAGAATATGAGAGGAAGAAACAGAGGCTGCAGCATGAGCTCCGTATGGACTACAGGCGCTACATGGCTCAGGTGACTTGACACACACTTAAACCTGTTTTACTCGTGTGTTTCGGCTGCAGCAGACGAGCTTGAAGGTCAGTTCAGGCTTTGTTCTAGATCTGTCAATATTTTATTTTAGTTTTACATTTTTAAATTACTATAAGCCTGCTCCATATGGAGTCATAGGAGTGCCATAAAAAAAGAATGAATCTGTGAAAGAATAAGAAAATAAATGTGGAAATATGAAGAGCAATAAATAAAAGAATAAATATGCAAATAAAAAAATTGGAAAAATAAAGAGAAATAAATAAAAATAATAAATAAATGTGGAAATATAAAGACAAATAGCAAAATATAAAAGAATAATTATAAGCATATTCATTTATTTTCACATTAATTGTTCATTTATTTCTGTATATATTTATTTCTGTATTATGTTTTTGTGGAAAAGCAAAAGCATTAGGGGAAAAGAATACGGAAAAATAAAGAGATAAATAAATTACATTATATAAACTAAATACATTTTAAAAAATACAAATATATATACAGAAATTAAGTACATGTGAAAATAAATGAAAATGCTTATTCTTTTATATTTTATTTGTCTTTATATTTTTTGTTTTTTTTTATTTACGTATTCTTTTATTTCCCTTCCAAATGTGGTCATGAAATGCAGCAGCCTTTTGTCAGTATTTTACTACACAGTCTGGAAATATTGCATGACCAAGTTGTGTTTACCAGGCGTTTGACTTCAAGTGGGTATCAATCATGAAAAAGCTACTGCATGATGTAATCAATATGGAAACCCAGCATAAACTCCGCCCCTTGTTTACAAAGGGTTCTATAAATATACTATATTTACCATTAACCTGGTATACTGAACGTGTTCAAGTTAAATATCACACATTGCACTGTAACCTAAAGTATCGTTTACACTAATATTATACAGGTGGGTCCTCAGGTTAACACTTTTTTTTGTTGAATATGTGTTGTAGGAAGAGTAAAAGTCACAATGTTCATCATGACAGCAACATTTTATGTTACAGAAAAAACACTTTGACCCTGCAGAACCTGGACCATTAATTCACCTCGATAACAGGAGGTCCGTCAAGGTAAATGATGTCATTTGGTTTGAAAATGATGTCTTTGACTGGACAGGAGAATTCTGTTTTTACAAAAATCTGACTCCGTTGGTGGCATATCACGAATTTAACGAAGAACCTTGACTGTTTTACTAGCTACCTTTTTTAATAAAAGAAAATAACTGAACTTCCTCCTTATTACTGGATGGCTGCCAAAATCTATGGAAGAGCAGACTAACATGACAGGAATAAGTGATACAGAAACCTAGTGTTAACTTTGTCATTCATTCTTTATGGATAAAGATTTAGTAAAAGATCCAAAGAGCTCCTCATTATTTCCAAAAACACATACAAAATACATTTTTACATTTTTTTTAAAAGAAAAAGAGCAGTAACTGCTATTGTTTAGAGCAGGGGTTTTCAGAGTCTGAGACTGTGGGCCTTTACAACTGTGGGACCACACCAAATACATAAAAAAGGTCTGTCCTGAGGCATTTATTAGTTTCTGACTCTGGGAAAGTTGGAAAAACAGTACAATTCCCCCAAAACTACTGTATCTGTAATAACTAATGTAAGATTTTTTCTCTTCCATTCACTGAGCCTCCCCTGAAACTGTTTGCAGCCCCCTCTGGGGAGGCCCGCCTCCCACTTTGTAAACCTGGTTTAGGTCAATGATTCCCAATTCTAGGGGTATTTTTACAGTTTCCAATTGGTACATGGAAATATAGTTGAGTAACTCCACTAATTTGACAAAGTAGAAATTACAATTATATTATATTTTATATCCACATATTGAGTCAGCTACAATCTCAGAACCCTTCAAAAAATGTCACATAGTGAAAACTAATTAAAAATTACGAAGTGAGCAGAGAAGTTGAAATGCAAATGCATAAATGGATGAACTGTTGAAAGAGGTAGCTAAAAGTAATAAAGAAAATGGTTGATGTTGCTAAAAGGGAATAGTTGAAACTTCCAGCTTCTGCCACTCTTAAGTGGTAGCAGTTCAAATTCAAACATTGACAGTTATATTGTATGAAAAAAATCTGCTTTTACATCTTTAATAGTTGGATAATATCAAGTTTCAAATAATTTCAAATGAACACATTAGGAGCATCACAGGTGGTGCAGATGAAGGGGTACTGGAGTTCATGGCTGACAAAAAAGGTTGGGAACCACATCCAACCAAGCATAATAAATAAATTGTAGTTTTGATTGCTCCCAACTTGGCATTTATGCTTAAAATGGTCGACGTGGACCTGTTGATAGCTTCACACCCTGTTTTTTATTTTAATCATGTTTCCTTCAGCAACACCTGTTTGAAGACCAGGCAGGTGGTCTTCCCAAACAGCGACCCCCGTCACGGAGGGATGCCGCCACACTAACAGAGGACAGCAGGGCTGTTCACAGGGCTTTGCGCCTCGCTGAGGTGAAGAACCTCTACCCTGAAGAGGACGAGGAGCAGTCATCGGTGCTTCCCGGGCATCGGGACAGGCCGGGGAAGCCAGTGGAGCAGGAGTCGGAGGAGGAGGACTTCAAGGAGGAGCTGGAGCTGATGGAAGGTAGAAGGCGCAGGCATGAGGCCAGTTATGAGAAGAGACGACCCAGTAGGACTGATGGCAGGTACTTGGAGAAAATTGTCCTTTGTATTTTTATTTATGTGTGTATGTTTTTAAAAGCATGTTATAAAATATCTGTTTTTATTTGGCTTTTCCCAGGGAGAAGAGGGAGAATCCAGTAGGTGTTGCCAGAGAAGGCAGGAGATCGAGAGCACTGACCAAAAATGAGGATGCTGAGTTCGCCACTGGCCTTATAATAGGTTAAAGGACGTTTTTCATTTTGCAACTGAACTGTTTGTTTTAAAAATCAAAGGTTCAGTATTTGATGAACATTTACTTATAAGAAATGCCTATGCACAAAATCAATTTAAGCATGCGTTGTAACCTCAGAACTCTGAAGTTTCTTTCAGAGTTATTGGTTGGCAAAGAATAAAAACAGAAAATTAGTTTTTTGAAATGATTGGATTACCAAACCCTTTTAATGGCATGACAAGTTCAGACGACTCAAACTACTAAAAAGAAATGATGGGTCTCTTTTTCTCTTTTTTAACTGGTGTCCCACCTTTTCAGGAGCAGCCGACACAGAAGATGCCTTACAGAGGAGGAAGACGCGCTACAGACAAGAGCTGCAGGAGCAGATAGCTGAACAGCACAGGAACAAGAAGAGGTACATTATCAGTGATTCTTGTCTCTTCATGTACAATGTAAAATAATAACATTTTAGGCAGGGCACACATTCAGAGAGACTTGCAATTGCTGCAACCATAGATAAGGCTTAACTTTCTAGTGCTACAAGCAACTATCTTGTGTTTAAATAATCATAGATTATTATTATGATAGATAAGCCTCTGAAACGCTGAATGCACATTAAAAGATACGGGCAGCTACCATCCTGGCAACACATAATGTGTCTGTCAAGGGCCCTTTGTTATTGAGCAAAACCCTGAACCTCCACTTGCTCACTTGTTGCACGTCCCCGTGGATGAGTGTCTTAGTGTTTGGAACTCTGTAAAACGTGTGTGTGTGTGTGTGTGTCCGTGTGTCCGTGTGTCCTTGTTGCAGGGAGAAAGACTTGGAGCTGAAAGTTGCTGCGACGGGAGCAAATGATCCTGAGAAACAGGTTAGCTGGCAAACTCTGATTTACTTTGGGTAAAGATGATTGTTGATTATCTTTAAAGTGTAACTCCACCCTCAGATGCTGCTAGAACCCTCTCTCCCAGCATATTTAAAAAATGCAACGAGTGAGGGAACAACAACTGTAAGAGGCGTGGCCTCGTGGCTACATAGTGTGAGGGTCAGTGGACTGACTGACATTGATTAGAGTCTTTTTTTATATAAATTTCATGACGTAGACAGGTTCCAACTGGTTGACTCTATGTCAGCATCGGCCTCACAGGTTCAGGGCTGATTTAAAACAGTAGATGGCGTGTTGAGACATTTTCCACCCATGAAATGCCAATTTTTATATATTTGGTAAGAAATGTCAATATTAACACCAGCATTGATGTGTTTCATCACAGTAAAAAACATGTGTGCAGTTCCTCTTTAAGGTCACAGTGGGTGGATATAAATTCTCAGATTCACTGACCACTTTTGTGTATTTTAGCCTCCAGTGACATTTGTAGAACATAATCTGTGAATGATGGTTGTGTCTCAGCCAACATGGAAAATATTTTGGTTCATACCAAACTCTGAGAGTGCAAGTGCACTGTAATCTTAATTATTTTATTCCTTTTCATTTTAACCATCTGATAATATTAATATAACTGTAAAATGCTTGTGCAGGAAATACAATCATGAAATTAGAGTTAAGGGGAGATATCAATGGGATTTTCAGATATACCGTTTACAGTAGATTTGTTTTATCTTTCAATTTTGTCTCTGTCCACAAATCAGCCGGACCGAATCAGACAGTTTGGACTGCGCAGGAGAGAAGAGCCTTCAGCAACAGGAGAGAGTGAAGCATCATCCAGACGTCTATCTACTAATGAGAAGATGGGTGGTCGAGGCAGAGAGTCGCCTCCTCCTGAGCAGCCCCACGTGGCCTTCCAGTCCCCGATGCTGGAGTACAGCTCTGCCCTGGGCCTCGGGGGAGGAGGGCTGTCTCCCAACAGCCAGCCTGCTGCCCCCTCCTTCCCCAGAGCCATGGACACTCCCAGGTATCTCTTGAACTTAAACAACACGCATGTGTGTATAATCCTCAAGATGTCAGTCCTGGTTGATTTGGCGCCACAAGGAGGTCACTGCAGTAACAGCAAGTGCAGTTTAACACTACATACACCCTCATTTAGCAGCTACATAACAGAAGAACAGCTGGTGTCTGTGCAACTGTAGATGCATTGTTGATGAACAGTCGCCGTTAGCGCTAACCTCATTGTCAAATAAATTGCAAAATAATTGTCAAATAAACTTTTAACTCTGTGGTCACAGGCAAGTCATCTGACATGTTGTAATTTTTGTTCAGCATAAAGTAACTTTCAGCTCAAGATTATTTTGGCCTAATGTATCTTATTATAATACATAATATACAACACCTTAATCTTCAGTTACAGACAGAAAAGTAAGACCTGCAGAAAGTTTTAGATTTGCAAATGAGGCTACGTCCACACTAATACGTCTTATTAAAACAGCGTTTTAAAGCGAAAACGATCTCTGTACACACAAGCGTATCACTGTTTCAGATATAATCTCCGTCCATACTACACATCTGAAAACGCGTATCACATGACCATTCATGTGCATGCCGGTGTAAACAGGAAGCAGATTGTCTACTCTGCGGTTGGTTGCTTAGTTAGTTGCAGGAAATACTATGAAAGAAGAACAGCAATGGAGAAAAGTAAGACCAGAGATTTCTCTGCTTGGTCCGACAACAAGGTGGAACTGTTACTGAAAGTAACCGCTGGTAGTCGAGGCTGATGTCGCGTTTCGTTTTCATCTGGGAAAGGGTCACGTGATAGGGGTGTGACAAATCAGGGAAGGACACTTTGTGGCTCAGTTTTCACCCGTCCTCACTAAAATGCAATCCTGAGTTTTCAAACTAAAACAGGGTCAGCAGCCTTTTAAAAGGTCTCTGTTTTAGGGGTTATAAAACGCTGGAGTACCCTTGACGCTAGGCGTAAACGTAGCTAAAGTTATGCATTTTAAAACAAAAATGTATTAGTGTGGATGTAGCCTGAGATACTTTTGATATAACATCATTGATTATTTGATGTCCTACTTTGTATCTCCAGAATCCCCTTGTTCCTTCCTCATCCTCCGTCAACTCTCACTGAAGCCTACAGGAGCCCGTATGGAGAGCCTCATCACTACTACAGCGCCAGAAACCTGCTGGACCCAAACATGGCCTACTGTAAGCACTGGGAGTAAAACAGCTTTCTTGTCTACAGTATACATCTCACATATTGGTAGGAGGCTATACAAACGTGCGCTTCGTTTTTCTGCCCAGATGGTCACTCGTCTGTTCCTGGTGTTGGCCCTCCTGTGTCCTACTGGAACGTACCACCGGGGGGAGCTGTGCCCAGCCAGTTTGGTAACCACAGCCCTCACAGCCAGCACAGTGGAAGCAGCTTCCCCGAGCCTCCAATCCAGTAAATATCTGGGAAGGCAGGGTCAGAAAATGATTAGCAGCCAACATCAAAGTGGTAGTAAATGTATCTGCTTCAGCAGGACACAGGCATCTTATTATTGTCATCACTCATTTCACTGAAACAGATTGTTTTGGGGCATATGAGCAAAAATAAGACAATTGTGGACATGGCATTAGCACCGGCTTGTGCATAATGGAATTGCTTTTTCTAATAAGACACACAACAGGACAAAAATCACGGTCAGATCTGAACAGTGTGATTCTCTCCTGGCAGGCCTAGCAATGCTACTGTGGACTCGCAAGTCAGGGTTTTCCCTTCAGAGGGATCCAGAGCAACCCGGGAGAGGATTCTGAGCTACAGGGAGGCTTTGAAACAACAGGTAGGTTAAATCTACATTTTAAATCTATATTTGAAATGACTGTCTTTTCCAAGATTACTTCAACAGATGAGGCTCCCGATCGTCATCCATTAGAACTATAATTTTTTCTCTAAAACACAAGCAACTCTAGTCCTGATATTTAGGTCGAATGAGTGTAACCTATCCCAACAGGTATATGGATGAACTGACCAATTAGAGCTTTTATTAGAATAAATCCAAACAATGATTGGCAGGCTAAGACTTCAGGTGGAAGCACATCTAAACGTTGAGGGATGTGGATTTCAACTAAGGGTGTTTTCACACCTATAGTTGGTTTGCTCTGTACCGAATCACTTGATGAGTTTGTAAACTTGGAGCGTTTTCCCCTTGGTTCGGTTTCTTTTCACATAGAGAAAAATCCAAGCAAACTAAAATGCATCACTACAAACCATGTGAGAACATTCACTCCGCTTATTGGTCAGATGTGTCTGGGGCGGGAGCTATAAAGTAAACACAGGAAGAAGGTCCCAGAATGCAAAGCACACCTACAGCTACCGGAGCCGTTTAGCTCAAACCTGCGGAGTACACGTGGTAGTTGGGTCAGATCGAGGTCGGATCATGTTCCACCACAAACGAACCACACCAGAGTTTGCTTCTCTAAAGGGTCTCGGTGTGGTTGTTTTGGTCCACACCCGAGTGCGATTACTGTGTTCACACCTGCCCAAACGAACCGCACTAACAGGGCAAACACACCAGGGTTCATTTTAACCAAACAGTTTCGGTGTGAAAATGCCCTAAACTGATTACTGCATTAAAGCAGAGGGAGCACCTTTTAAATGCCAGAGACTAATAATTCTGTGATGTCTTAACATTTCTGAGTGTTGTCTGTATTTCAAGTTAATTTAAATGTAGTCAACACATTTAATGATTCAGCTTTTGAATATTGATTGTTAAAGATGGTGAAGGATTTGTACATTCATGTTGGACACATTGCAACCTTTTTCATGGGGTAAACCCACAAAAATGGCTGTGTATGAAGTATTTGTTAGGGAGTACGAAATATAGTGGCTGCAGGTAACTTTGAACTTTCACCGGATCCTAGTCCGTGATATGTTGGCAGGAAGCTTCCAGGAGAGGGAGCAGCAAGCTTTACAACAAGGTAAAATTGATGTAGTTAAGACTAAAAGATATAGTGTAAGTTAAGTTAGATCCTCATTCATTTCTTGATAGAGTTGGCAGTAGAAGTGAGTGTGAGATTACTTCATACCCCAGTGCCAAGTCAATCCCATCCCAGTCATTCGTCTTTCTCCTGTAGTTGCTCTACAATACTGAAGGTACAAAAATCCTCTCTACTGCTCCCCTTAGCTTGCATTTCTTTGCCACATGATAACTGCAGGCTCTTTACCAGGTGATATTCTATAAGTCACTGTGGTCAAAGTACCACTTTTTCCTCAGAGGACACCTCAGTGTATTATAGTGCTTATACCAGCACATGTGCCTCTTACTTTTGCATGGCCTCTCTATTATCGAGTACCAATTCCTGTTCAGTATTCGGGAATTGTGGTGCCTGGAACTCCGTTTTACCCTTGTGGGACACATACATATGTTTTAGAACGGATAGCTCACGAGACAACATGTGCTACTTATTATTAAATCTCAAAATTCACCACTTACCAATTGTTTCTGCATCACGATGATACCAAATTACTGAAATGTATCAGATCTTTGTTTTTGATGACTTTTGGAGTTTTTTTATATTTTTGATTTTACACAGTAAGCATCTTGATAAAACAGCCATCTTGAGAGTAATATGATTCACTAAAAGGTAATATGGGAATAATTGTGCTTCTACAAAGCATTGAGAAGATGTTGTTGTGAAGAAAATTAGCTGCTGATAAAGAATATTCTGTAGAAAATAACGATTGTCGTTGGAGGATTTAACCTAGGAAAAACTATACTGTAGATCCAGGAGCAACAGGAGCGGAGGTGTCTGGAACGGGAGGAGAAGGAGCGTTACGAGGCAAAGCTGGAGGTCGACATGAAGAACCACCAGCCCTGGGGTCGAGGTGGAGGAGGAGCCCCACTCAGAGACAGCACTGGAAACCTTATCGGTATGTCCCTGAGTATAGTGTCTGTTGTTCTATAACACTGTAAAAGGCATTTTATTGTTTTACAACTTTTTTTCCCCCCTGCAAGATAATTACACACACTCTTGTGTCCACGAATGGTAAATCCTCACCTCCTATTCTTGTGGCCAGCTGACCTCAACCAGATGCACAAGTTGAATGAGGAGGCCTACAGCAACCCGGAGCAGTGGCAGAAGAGGGCCGTGGCTGCCACGACGGCCCGCCGGGCAGAGCTCCCTGACCCCAACGAGAGGGTCTCTGGTACTGTAGCAGAGTGCAGTCTCCATGACACTAGTGACAGGCTCTCTGGTACCGTAACCATCTTTCTTCTCAATGTACTGTAGCAGTGTTTTACCATTGGAACATTTTTAGCTTCACAGCATGCACTAGAGCAAAACGGGAGGGGGGGGGGGGCACAAGCTGAGATTATTTCACTGAGGAAAATATTTACAGCCAATAGGTCTTATGGGTGGAGCTTTGATAAATGTAATATTTAAATGGTGATTAAAGATGACTAAAAACAGAAACCTGTAGGGCTGCCCCCGACCAAAGATTTTCCTAGTCGACTAGTAGTCGTTAGTTCGTCATTAGTCGACTAGTCGTCGCACATTTATGATATTTAATTATTTAAATACATATTACGGGCGCACGTACGAATCAAGCTGCCTGTTAACGACGATGCTAACGGCAAAAGTGGTAATGATTCTGAACGTGTCGGAACAACCAGCAAGGAGACCGAACATTTTGTTCATTTATTTCAACACAGTATAACACCGTCCCTCCCCTCCTGTCTCCGTCAACTTTACCCTGGCTAACACCAAACATACTTGGCCTACGGCTATAACAGATGATATACATTTACCATCTTCAACAAATAAACATTACCTTAAAAACAGAAAACACTGTTTTGTATTTTTTACTTACCAAGTGAAAAATCAGTTTTTCTACAGTAACTCTGGCAAAACTGATCAGATTGGGCTGATTTTCGACTAAGGACTCAACGACGGGGTGTACTTTGTTTGGACTTCACGGCAGCTGTGTCTCAAGTCAGGGGCCACATCCTTCAAAGGCCTGTTCTTATAATACTTCCATGATTTGAAGTGCGGCGCGATAAGGCTGTCTTATGTTCCTGACTGCGTGTTACAAGAGAACAGGTCCGTGTTGCAGCCGTCCCCCTGATACTTTCGTTCCGGCCCTGACAACAAGCCGCAGCTCCCGAATGGAGGTTGAGGATTTTTTTTTTTCTGCGACTAACTGACCAATGAAAACTTGCTCGATTTAAGACTCTTCTCATCAACTAATATTTTGGTCGACTGTTAGGGGGCAGCCCTAAAAACATGCAAAATGTGAAAATAAGAGGAATGTTTAAATGATACTTTCCACACAGCCACAAAGCGCTGTAACAAAGACTGTACTGTACAAAGAAAACAGAGTGACATTAACTACACTGCTGACTCCATAAAGGCCTGGAGCTCATTCAGGTTTACGTACAGAAACTTAATATTTGTTTCTCAGCTGACACATGAACACTATGGGACACTACATATGCCATAGCATGGCAGTAAAGATCGATACTACATCTTGTAATATAGTCATATTCTTGGCTACTGCTTAGTGAGATTTGTCTGAGACTTAAAGGAAAGAAGGTCCAAACTCACGTCTTCATGTTTTCTTCTTCTGCAGGTTTCACCCACGTCCAAACCCCCCAGTTTGCCAGAGGCAATGTGTTTGCCAACCAGCCCACCCAACGGCAGCTTCATGAGCAGGACAAGTACAAGGCTTACCTCAAACAGCAGGTAGTGCTTTAAACAGCTGCTGGTGGCAGTCTACTGACTGCATTTTCTGCTAGGCTGCCTTGTTGAGCATCACTTGAACATTCTGTTCTCTGGAAATGTAGCTAGCTGCTAGAGTAGTTCAAGTGAATTTGAGTTTATCAGCACAAACCAGAAAGAGGTTTTTTTTTTTCTTCTGCCTAGCTAGAAATTTGCCTCAGCCTTCCAACCTGCAAGTAAAAGTCGTTTTGGGGTTGTGTTAATGGGGTTTATGTTGTCTCATTAACCCTGGTTTGTTTACAGATTGAGGAGAAAATGCGTAAAAAGACGGAGGAGAGGGAACGGACAAGACTGGAGGAGGAGAAAGAGGAGAAGAGGCTGCTGGAGCAGAGGGCTCACATCCAGAGGGAGTATGAGGAAGAACAGGAGAGGAAGAAACACAAGGAAATGGAGGTGAGGAGCTATGGGCAGGGTTTACACTTTAATAATTGGACATGATCCTTGCAAGACGTTAAAATTGACTCTTTCGATTCTTTCCCTCCATCTCCCCCCATCTGTTGCCGCCTTGCTCTCTTTCCTCTCTCGTCTCTCAGCAAAAGGCCAAGAATGAAGAGCTGATCCAGCTGGCTGAACAGAAGAAGAAGGAGGTGGAGAGGAGGAAGAAGGAAGCAGAGGAGGAGGAGAACGCAGAACTGAGGAGGCAGTACGAGAGGGAGAGGCAGGCTCGGGTGGAGGAGGTGAGTTCACTGATGGCTGCTAAAATGGGAAGTTTTGAAAATGTTAGTCTCAATACAATTTTAAATTATGTAATTATTACATATTTTACTGTACAGTTACAATTATTATTATGAGTGGTTACAGCAAGTGACAATAAAATCAAAGAACTTATCGTCTTTCCTGATAAGGACATTGTATGTTGTCCAAAAGCTAATTTTACATGATAAAATGTTGTCTCAGGTCTTCCAGTTCTGTTTCAAGTTGCAAACACACTACAAAGGCTGTAGCTGATGGTCAGCCGGCTTCCAACTGGCATGTATGTTCTACACATGAGTGAGGGGGAAAAAAAACCTGGTCAGTTGTTTGTATTAATAAAAAAAAAAAAAAAACAGCCTACCATTTTCATGCTAGTGTGAATGTGTTTAAGCGGTCTCATTAGAATACTGATGCTGCAGCTGGCACTATAAAGTTTTGCTTTGCTCTGCTTTTCACTGGCATGGTCAGCTTGTGGTCTTTTGCTCGTGGAAGAAGAAAAGGCGTAGGGGAAAAAACAGCTTAAAGCTACACTATGCAAAACCTTCCACCTCTCTCTCTGCTGCCTATCACCCCTCTAAGCCCCTCCCACCAACCGGCAGCAGAAGGAGTCAGTTGCCCTGTGAAACCTCATGCCTCGTAAGACAGGCAGCTGTGACGCAGTCTAACAGCGGCTTGATAGGCTAGTACACCACACACACACACGCCACTGTTCCCCCTCAAAATATATTCCCCACTTGTCCTCACTCCTCTTTGCCTCTTGTTGATACGAGCGCCATGTCATCGAACATAATGAGCCCGAAGCTCCATGTGGAGCTGGGACGTGTTGTTTTCTACTATGCGTCGCTGTAGGAGAAGGGGGTATTGGAAATTTATCACAAGTTGCAGGATTTCCAGCAAGAATCCGCCATTGAATCAAGCGTCTAAAGGGACGTGCATGTGCATCTGCATTTGTAGAATAGCCAATAGGAACGCGTCCTCTCTCTGAAATGACCTGTGATTGTCCAAAGTCTCCCGTCACGGGCTAGATTTTCTGAAGCCTGAAAACAGAGCCAAGAGGAGCAGCGGAAGTACAAGTTTTAGCTGCCGTTAAGGAACAACAATGGTGTGTCAGGGCCCTTAAGAAGTAGGAAGTAGTAATATTTCTTGTGCTTTGACATTCTTTATTGATCACCCAAAGGGGAAATTCTCTTTTCAACCTCTGTTTAGGATGCAGGATCAGCCGGTGGCAGCAGTGTTTCTCCGCTTGAGCGAGACAAGAGTTGATTATTTTTCTTAGGATTAACAGACTACACCTCACGATTTTACACTCATTTTCATCTTCATGGTTGAGGATGTGCTAATTGGGTGAAATCACCTTTTGCAGTAACTGGCAACACATTTCTAAGCAGTATATAAACATTTAACAAATGGTTTATAACACACTATAATGTAGTTAGACTATCTGGTAGCATGTCCCTTGTTACCATCTGTAGTCACTCTTCATATTTCCTCTTTGGCAGTCTTGTATTACACCAAAACACAGACAGAGGGCGACAACCATCAGGTTACATTGAATTTAATCACAGTTTTTGAAACTTGTATGTAGTGAATGGGTGGCTGTGTGTTCTTAGGTTCACAGGGAGCCCTCGCCTCCAATCCCCACCCTGCGAAAGAAACATGGGTTACACCAGTACACCCCCAGGCCCCCCACTGTTGACAGCCAGCATTCTACTGCCCCCCTGTCTGTGAGTCTCACTCACACTCACACACACACACACACACACACATACATTTGATAAAGACTCTCTGTCTCTGTGTAAAGGAGGATATTTTCTCAGCAGCTTCTTCCCTGGATGAATAAAGGTTACCCCTCTGGGTATCTCTGTTTTCATGCCTTTTCTATCTCTCTGTCTTTCAGGAGCGCTCTTTGTCTGGTCTCCAGTCCCCTCCTGTCCCTGCCTGCAGGAATCAGCTCCGAGCTGCAGGTGCTGTAAAAGCCAGGCAGTTAAAAAAGTCATTTCAGCATAGAAGTTAAAACTGACAGTTGTTTGACCTAAACACTAAGACACTGCAGATTTGACAGTCTGTCCCATGGACAGTGTTTAAAGTTCCTGTATTATTGACCTAATGGTTCACACCTGTGATAGTAGTTGAAGCTTAGTAGTGAGAATAGTGTACTGTGTGTGTGTGTTTTCAGGTGACCAGCACGATGTGTTCAGTGAGCTGTCAGCGTTGCGTCGGCAGCTCCGCAGTGAACAAAAGCGGCTGGAGGGTCGTCTGCAGCAGGGCGACTGGGAGGAATTAGACTCTCCTCTGAGTGACAGGTCAGCCTGTCCCTCTTACTGTAACCTTAGAATATGTATCACAAAGTGCAGCATTTGGTGGACATATTTATACATGTGTGGGTTCCTCACCTTCAGTGCCGACTACAAATTGGATATATATGCTCTGCATTACACGCTTAAATATTTTATCTCATTTTTGATTACCAACCAGTGGTACTTGTACCCCAGGCGGTACTTCTGCAGTTGCTTGGGGTGATGTGGAAAGATAGTGGAGTAGCTCATCTCATTTGAAAAAGGTTATCCTCATATTGAGTCAGCAGGAACACCTGAACCCTGTGTTGAGAGTGCACGCAAACTAGTTAGCAAGCGAGCAGAGAAGTTGAAACTGCTGAATAAATGGTTGTAATAGATAGCTTAAACTAATGCATATACATTGGAAATAGCTAAAAGTAATGGGTAAATGGTTAAAATAGATAGCTTGAAGCAAGGGTGTAGGTTTGGTTTTGACTTTGATAGGGACATTATTTGTCAGACAGCCAATTTGCACACACATGTGCACATAGACAAATGTGGCTTTTGCGTTCTCTGTAATGAGAGCGCAAAATGTTTACTTCATTCAATATGTATTTGCTTATACAATTCGCCTGAAACAGGACTTGTACCAAATTCATTTTTCTCAGATTTTAAGCAGATGTTTCAAATGTTATTTAATTAAAATAAATCAGACTAAAATTAATAATTTAATATGTAGATATACATTTTCGCAATAAATGTTACAAGAAAACAAATAGATAATATCCTGTGGGTAATGTGCTACTCTGAACCAACTTTCTTCTGTAAACCGTTGAAGCTTCACCTGAGATCCTGAACCTCCGTCAGTCTGTTGATTCAGGCTACACGACTCAAGAGTTTCTGCAGCTAATATAGTGGTGCTTCATGACAGAGACACAGCAACATTAACTATCTTTAAACCATCATCTCAAAAACATCATCTTTTCATTTATTTTTTTAATCAGCTCGTGAACTTACAGCCAGAGGTTTTACAGAGGTTTGTGGATGGTGTTAGTTCAATAAATATTATCCTGCACATCATGCATGTCTGCCCTAATTAATACTGTTGGATCAAAGACCCTGGTAAGTCATGATCTGATGATTTGTAGGGATTCTGCAGAGCCATATAAGTGACTGATCTTGAATATTTATTTTGTTTTGTAAGCATTTGTGCGTGTTGTTGTCTTTATTTTTCCAGACATGGGGAGCGTCCCATGGTGGACGTGTTTGATATGGCCAGGCTGCGGCTCCAGGCTCCGGTCCGAAGGCCCAACTCCAGAAAGGCGGAGCCCAGAAACCTGCTGCGAATCCATGACTCCCTTCAGCTCAAATACACAGGTGATGCACGTCTCCCAATCGTAATTGTGCTCT
The DNA here is from genome assembly GCA_008360985.2 of Macquaria ambigua. Lineage (NCBI taxonomy): Eukaryota > Metazoa > Chordata > Actinopteri > Centrarchiformes > Percichthyidae > Macquaria > Macquaria ambigua. The sequence goes on from VMKM01001385.1 coordinate 106,203, forward strand.
ACTGCAAACCGACACGATTAGCTGTGACTGGGTTTGTATGTGTATTTGTGAGTCAGACGGTGAGTCCAGGCTGGGCTTCAGTGAGGTCTCTAAGCTGGAGGGAGTGGGTGTGGCCAGCAGGAGGAGGCAGGACTACAGGGATCCATATCACCAGTTCAGCAGCCAGAGGTCTACAGTCCAGGACGGTTAGAGCTCACTGCATTTTTTTGAAGACCTATGTATCTCTTTGCAGAGATTTAGCTGTGGTAGAACAGTTTACTTTCGTTCACTTATATTATGCTAGGTCAACAGTTGGAGAACAAAGTTTGTAACGTATGTCTTCTATATGGCCCCATTTACACCTGATATTGACGTGATCTCTATCTGGATAATGAAATTCAACCCACGGGCCTTTGTTTTTACATCCGGTATTAATAAGCATACTTGTTAATCTTGATTCTGCCCACATTGTGATTGGATCTTAATATGCAAATTAGTTGGGCGGGGCTGACAGGTTTGTCAACAAACGTGGGGAGAAACAAGTCAAGAGAAGCGATGCCATGGAAAGGCAGTTAGGTGACCTTTTTTACAGTTTTTATTTCTTAAGAATGTGGTCACGCTGTACGTGACATTACACATATTTTCACACGTGACTGAGATCTGATCACAAAATATTTTGCGTGCATTCACACCTGCCTCAACATGCTTTATCCAGATGTAGATCACATCATGCCAGTTGTAAATGGGATCTGTGGTTTTTGATTTTTCTGGGGTAGAAAAAAAAAGACGAAGAGGAAAAAAAAAAGACATTAACATGTCTCCCTTGTGTTGCAGATTATTTTGACTTGCCCCCACCACAACAAAATGATTATCTGGTGAGTTGAAGAGAAACAATGGTTTGCCTGTGCTTCAGCTACAAAATTCCTCTACCTCGTTTATGTACTGTAACAACTACCTTGAAAGTATTGGAGTGGAGTTTTGAAAAGAGTTGTGTGTATGTTGCAGAGGACTGTGATGGGGGGGTCTGCAAGAGGTTCTCTGTTGGAGTCAGAGAGTGCTTTCATTGGTAAGACCACCATGATATGGACATTATAATGAAGGCATTTTTACTGTCATTATCTGAATCAAGGCGTGCAACATTTTTCACCTTGCATCACAGATGTGCAGACATTTGACAATAATTTGGAGCTGGGGAGTTTTCACAACACATAACCTCCCAAAACTCTTGGAGCTACTACAGCACAGTGTGTCCTCTGTAAGTTTAGTTGAGATGCCTGGGGCTAATTTTGGTTGTGTGTGTCTGTGGTGTGTCAAGACCACCCCCTAGGCGATGCCTTTCCAGTGCCGCAAACCCCAGAGCTTCAGAAGACCCCTCTGCTGTCAGCCAGGGAGAGGAGGAGGCTGGCCAAACAGTCACAGCGACCCCAGGTACTCTCCTTTACACAGCACACACCCCTCACAGGTTTCTGACGTGTTGTGTGAGCTAAAAAGCTACAATTACATAAGTAAACTACAGCTTTAATAGTTTGTTTTTGTTGTTATTTTCATGTCCTCTGATTGGTTCAGGATCGAGCTGCTTCCAGCCAGCCCTTTGGCCAACATGATGACTACTCAGCCCACACAGGCAACAGACTGCAGCAGGAAGAAGAGCCCAGCGGTGAGGGGAGAAGCCGGAACAGGACAGGTCATCTGATGGCGCTCAGTCGCCATGGCAACACAGCCGGTATGACTTGAAAAATTCCGTTCTGCTGAGTTTTGTTGGACGAATGCAAATATGAGCAAAGCAGTTTTTCAGGAATGAAGTAGAGTATTTGTCATAGATCTGTGTCTGAATTAAAATTCTACATTTTAATGGGTTTCCAAAGCCCAGGGGTCCTTAAATTCAGCCAGTATTCAAATAACCATGGAAACTGTTGATTCTAATTGGATAAAGAATACAATTGCCATTTTTCTGAAGCAAATATTTAAACACTATATCCATGCAGGGGGATGCTGTGATGCAAACGACTGGGCTTTAAGACGAGGTGGGCATCTGAGTTTGGTATTCATTCTGTCTCACTGCTCCTCTTCTTCAGGACCAGAGGATCTGTCCAACGATGAGTGCTCCCCGCCCCGGTTCTCTCTTCACAATCTCGACCATCAAAGGGCCGCAGAAACTGTCGCCACGGATCCCTGGATGCGGCCAGGAACATCGGACACACCGAAACGTTTGGACCGACCATCAAGGAGCGGTTGGTGACATACTGCCGTGCCCCCCCCCCCGAGACTGTGAGATGCCTTCCTCTTCAGACGCCCCTTTGTCTTTGAATCAGAAGATCATGGTTGGTTTTAAGTCGTGGCTTTTGTGACCAATGTCAGTATGAATGTCTGAAAAATGATACTTGGGTATGGGTATGTACTTGTTAAATCAATGTCTGATGTCAGTGAGAACTCAACATGTTCTTGTTTATGGACATTTACTATTTTATTAATGACTAAATTATGTCTTAAATAAATTATATTTTTATTGGTCAGTATGGAGTCATCTACTTTATTTTGCCTCATTTCAGTCAAGACACTGAGACTTGTTTCCAAAAGAAAAGGCTGAACCCATGGTTACATTTCACCTTACCTGCAGAGTTTCACTTGTTTTATTTAACTAAACTAAACATCGGCATGTTAAGTATAATCATTTTGAGATGTTAGCATTTAGCTCAAAGCACCGCTGTGTCTAAGTACAGCCTCACAGAGCTAATACCATGGCTGTAGACTCTTAGTCTTGTTTGAGGTATTTCATTCACACGAGTTTTACAGTATTTGGGGCTTCCTGCTCTGAAATCCTGCGCTGTCAGTCTCCAGGCAGTCGTTACATTATTCACTGTCTGTGGAGCAGCTCCAGGATTAGTCTCAAAATCACAGCCTGAATAATGTATTTTCTCTGCTGTTAGGTGAAAGTAAAGACTTTTATTAAAACTAAGCTCTTAGAATTATTGAAAGAAGATATGTGAAATCATTTAAGGCTGGATTTTTCCGCTTGTCTAGAAAGCTCGTGGGAGCCTCCGTCTTCTGCATCACCCACCAAACCCGAAGAAGAGAACACAAGAAAACGAAAAGCTGCAGAGCTTGTCACCATTGTTTATCATTTGTCTTCCGGGTTTGATTTTCGGACAATATACTACATGAAAAGCAGAGCTGTTCACCATGTAATTTCTGATGTTGGATTCTCCCACTAGAACATAAATGCAACATAACAAGTGAGGCTACAAGCGAAACTAGAGTAATGCCACAATCTCGAGACATGGATAGCTACCCAAAAGAGAGAATTTCTGATGATCTGTCCACCAAATCAAATCCAAAAGCTTTATTTAGACAGCACCTAACAAGTATATGGTCAGGGGTTTGATGCAGTGATGGCATAGAGTGGAGTGTTTGTTGTGCTTAATGAGGCTTTAGAGCTTTGTAGTGGTTGAGCTAGCGGCTGACAACAGTCCTCACGTATAAAACATTTTTCATAGTGCTGGGAAGCAGGTCAGCATGTGAAAATTGCATTGTAACGTGAAAATACATGGATGACAGAAGGCTGGAGGCCACGGTTGTAGTATCCGAGAATACTCGTCTTACTTGCATGCTTGAGTACACACAAACACGTTTTCCAGCTCTCTGCATCTACCCATCGTTTCTCATTCTCCTTCCATCGTCTTCGTCCCTCTCAGTATCATCGCTCTGTTCTCGGTCTCGTTCATGCTCTCTCGCGCGCGCACACACACACACACACGTTCACACTCTCTTTCCTGCCTGGATGAGCACTGCCGCTCGCTCACTCTCTCTCTCTCTCTCCCTCTGTCTGTATGAGTGATGACCTTCTCCAGCATTGGATAGGAAGGAGGATGGAAGCCATCTAAACTCTGCTACGCCCCCATTACTCAACCAGACACCCCAGTGTCCCCCACACACACACACACACAGTGCATCCCACTCAGCATTACACTGACTCAGGAAGGCCACAGCAGCATAGCATGGCTAGCGACTTCATCCAAAAATTGATTGTCCAGGCAAAAACCCCCTCAGCTGGTTGAATTTATTGCTCCAAACTAATTTTATGGTCTTTAACTTTCCAGCAGCCCAACCCAAAACAAGAGGGGGACCAGGAAGCTTTTTGCTGCACCTTCCCTGTCAGCGTCTAGCCTGGACCCAGCGTTAAGTGCCCGATTTTCATGCTTGTAGCTTTTATGATGTGAAAAGGCATCTAAAGTGTCAGATTTTAGCCAACTGCACCAATTTTACACATCAAGATCAGTTAACTAATCATGGGAAGTATTATTAAAACATGTATAATGTCTGCTGCACCAATTTTGACAACTTCTAAAAAATCTGGCCCTTACAGTAATAATAAGCTTTATTTGTATGGCACCTTCCATACAGCTCAAAGTGCTTTACATTTAAAAAGGAATAAAAACAGGAAACACAAATTCATTTAAAAAGAAGGCAGGTAAAGATAAAGTGCTTAGCGTTGCAGAGAAAGCAAGCCATATAAAAAAGATCAACTAATAAAAAAGACATTTAAAGGCATAAAATGTAATTTAAAAACAACATGTGGGACTACATGTGAAGCACACACATCATAAGAAGGGGGGCTAGAAAAAGGCCAAAAAGAGATGTTTTTAAGTGGCCTCTAATATCTTTGGGTAGGCTGTTCCACAGTTTGGGAGCATAGCTGAAAAAAGCTGCATCTCCAATTTTCTTCTTGGTGGGGGTTTGAGTAAAAACCAGCAGTAGAGGATCTAAGGGCTCGTGAAGGAACATAAAACAACAGGGAATCTGTGAAGCAGGCCTGTCCTAAGACGTTGAGGGCTTTGTATACAAGTAGGACGTTAAAATCAATTCTGGAAGCTATACGGCGCCAGTGCAGCTAAGACTGGAGTCATGTGTTCTCTCTTAGCAGACTTGCAGCAGAGTTCTGGATAAGTTGCACCCTCTTGATGGACTTTTTAGGAAGTAAAAAGAAGACTTTTTAGGAAGTAAAAAGTGCATTGCAATAGTCTACTTGAAATGAAAGCAAGAAGTAGTTTTTCAGCATCTTGCTGGGTCAGGAATGGCTGTACCTTGGCAACCTTGGACCGGAGGAACTTTTTCATAGTTCTAAGAACAGTTGGAGGGCCCCTCCCCTTTTTATTGTGTTTGCATTGCAAGAACTGGGAACAATTGTAGTTCTTCGAACGCTGTTTTGAGGGACTTTTTTTTAGCTCCTACTTCAGAGTAGGTACTCTCCCAGCACAAGAGGAAACTTGAGTGACGTAAGTGTACGGTGATTGATTGAAAACAGCTTGTAACTGTAGCCTTAAAATATGGACCCTCAGTGGGCAGTTCCTCTCAGGGAGTCCCCAGAACTGTTTGGTCCAAAAACGCCTAATGTTTCTGAGATTAAAGAATGCCACCTTGGTCACTTTGTTTATGGGACATAAAACTTAAGTTGGAGTCTAAAATAACACCCAGACCTGTTACTTCTGGTTTGATCCAGGGAGTCAGATTACCAAGTGTTTTAAGCAGCTCATCCCTTTTGGGGCCAACTAATACAATTTCTGTCTTATCCTCATTTAGTTTAAGAAAGTTATTATTCATCCATTTATTTATTGGCACCAGGCAGGCAGTGAGGGAGCTTAAGGCATCTACATCACTTGTGTTGTGATTGACATTTTAACAGCTCTAATTCCATGACAACTAGGTGACTCCACCTGCTGGGGAAGATTGTGTGATACAATTGAAAGCTCCAGGTTGTATTAAGAATGTGTTGTCAGCCAGAAGCACTACACTTTGAAAGACTTTTACCTCCATCACTTTGTTTTTGTTAGTATGGAGTTGTATGGTCCTAGTTGTCCAGACATTAAACCATTCTGTTGCATCTTGCATACATACTTTAAATCAGGTTGCATTTAGTGATCTCCCAGGCAGACTGCAATGTTGTATCACAGCGCAACAGGTGGTATAAAGTATATCAAACAGGTATGAATATTTGCAGCAGAGGTGGTCGATCCACAGGAATAGAAAGGAGCAGGACTTTTGATAAAGGTGGACACTGAACCAAAAAATGATAGAATAGCAGAGATGCTCTGAGCTGAGCAGGCGTGGAAATGAGACTTTACTTGGACTGCACTGGGCAGGTGAAACCAGGACCATGGCCAGGATTTTAGAAACAATGAGCTCACACCCATCTCCTCTCTCAGAATGTTTTGACCAGAAACCAAAAGTATGTTTTTAAACAATACTCACATGTCCCAATGTATATTGAAAGAGTTATTATTCTCAGCAATTGTTCCTCCTGTCCATACCCAAAAAGATCCCTTCCTATTGCGATTCTAATGTAAGAGATGTAAGAAATTCAGTCCTCATTCACAAAAAATGCATTTTTAAGTTCAGGCAAAGATAATATAAGGCTTCAGCAGTCTGAGTAAATCAAATAAAGTGGTTGTCTTTGAAAGTTAGTCATTTTAGTGCAAAATTCCCTGTTTGTGTTACTATTTCTCCACTGCAGCTCAGCCAGAAAACACAAAGCACACTCAGAGCATTTTGCACTAAAAGTACTGTAAATTTGGAAGATACCCACTTAATTTGACTCATTCAGACTGCTGAAGCCTCATTTGAATTTCAGATTAACTTACGACTGCATTTCTGCATAGAACGAGGATTGTAGATTTTGGAGTTACATTAGGAAGGAATCTTTTCACAGACAGTAAGGAGAGGAGGAATTATTACAGCGACTGAGAACTCTTTCAATTTACATATAGGCATTTGAGTGTTGTATTACAATGTGAACCTGCAATTTAATACCATTTACAAGTTCCTGCAGCTTTATGGCCTTAACATGACAGCGTTGAAACTATTTACCTTGAAAACGTATGTTTTACACACTACGCTTTGTCAGTAAAATCCATATATATTTAATAATGTGCAGAAATAAGACATATCAAAAGTGCAAAGCTTGGCCTTGTATAGTATGTCACCACATTGATGGTAGTGTCCATGTAATGGTTGTCCAGCAGGTGGCATCATTGCACTAGAACACTTCTTTGAGAGTTCAGCTTCAGTTATTGAGTCAAAGCTAATATACTGGAGCCTGAACAGCATTGTAACCCATCACAAATGATACCTTCATTACCACACGTAGCATTTAAAATATGCTTTTGATTAATACCTGACAGATATGTCACTACTGTACAATTTATATATTGGCAGACATTCACACAACCTGCTGTACATAAACATTTTATAGGCTGTATTTTGATGTATTCAGACTATTTATAATGAATGCAATTCTGGTAAAGTCTATTCAGAATTTTAATGTCATTATCATCATGTGTGTGAAATGCCTCACTATACACCTTCATCAAAACTCTAAAATATATATATATCGAGGATATTGCCATGCTGGTGGCCTCTGTGACAAGTTGAGTAGGTTCAAGGCTTTCAAGTAGATTCATGAATTCCATAGCCTTAGAATCAGCGCTGTTAATGTTGAATGTTAACATCTCCATTTAAAATTATTCTATCATATTTGGTGATAATAAGAGCAGCCAGCTGGGAGAAATAGAGATAACTGTTTTGGAGGCCTGTATATTGTTAAAATGAGTACTGCTTGTTCCACCTTGAGCACAAGGGCAAGCTATTTAAAAGATGAAAACTTACCCAGGTCCACCTTTGTACATCTGAACTGTTTTGAGTAAATGACTCCGCCCCGTCTTTTCTCCTGTCTCACTGACTGATAGGAGTTGTAGTCTGATGGACTTGCCTAGATAAGAGTTGCATTGCTATTCATGTCTAACCAGGTTTCAGTTAAAAGCACAAAATCTAGTTTAGGATTTGTAATAAGATCATTAATTAATAATGATTTGTTAGCTAGAGAGAGCTAGTTACAGGGCATAAGACAGTTGGTGGCTGACAGGGACTAAATACCAGATTTGTAAGGGTTGCTGGGTTGTGGTTCATACCACATCTTGTAACAGTGGGGATCCTTTGAGGATATTTGGGACTTGAGACATACTGTATATTAAATCTGATGATAGTGCAGAATGCTTGGGATATTTAATATTCAATCTGGGAGTAATCCTAACAAGAATGCTAGAGGCTGTGAGTGAAGGTGTGTGCATTATACGCTGGTGGGTGGAGCTAGTGAGCGAGATGGAGAATGTCAGTGGCAGCAGAGAAGAATTCCGTTCAGTGACCGGTGTTGTGTCCGGGTGTGCTGCAGGAATGATTTGTCATGGTGGCTGTGGAGATTGCATGAAGAATGTTTGCAGCTAGGGTACGGCTGCCCCGTGGACTGGGGTGAATGCCATCTCTGTTAAAAAAGGACACACGCTCCCAGAAAAGATAAAAATTATCAATTGAAACTTAGTTGTGTGAGGAGCATTCTGACTGTAGCTGTGTGTGGAGACTGAGCAGCCTACGCCCTACACCTCGACGGAGGGAGGGGATCGGCCCAGAGATAAAAAAAGATTTTTTGCAGTCCTTGAGTAATTTAAAAAAGACTATTTAAATTGGGCTTTAGTACTGTTGATAGTTGGTATCGTTGGTGCCAACATGGACAACAACATTTTTAGCGTGAGTATGTTTACTCAGAAGAGACGGCATCTGTTGAACCATGTCCAAAACCTTTGCGGCAGGGGAGCAATACGTTGTGGACGTTTTGGATTTAATGTGCCTGACTATGGAATCACTGATAATCAGTGAAGAAGGAGGACGGGGGGGCTTAGAGGTCTGAACTGGAGAGGGGGTTACAGGACGAGGTGTGAACTGCACGCAGCCAGGTCGTTCATTGAGAGCGACGGTCCCCGTACTTTATGGAAGAACAATGCTAAGTCACTAAAGTAGGCTACATGTCCCTGTAAAAACAGGTTTCCTAATGGTGCCCTATTTTTCAGCCACTTGGGAGCAGTGGAACAACCTTTAAACACAACATTGACATGTTATCAACTTATAGATTTATTGTGGCTAATGTGTTAGCAAACAGTTGTCTAATTACACATCCAACAGCAACAATTCACTCTCCTTTAAGCTCTGTTTCGCTCTCCATCAACTCCTGAGGGAAATATCTGGCCCTGTAGCAGCTAAACGCTCCACTATGTTCACCAGCTAGTTGCTAACTTTGTCTGTCTGCTGTTTAGTGCTGGGCAGGTAGTGAACTGTGGGTTTATCTGAGCTTTTTCACAAAAAAATAGCTGCCTTCCGTGGCTGAAAACAATGCTGATGAGAGCGGTGAGAGTGAACCAAGACAGTTAAGTTGTGTGCCGTAAAACCAAAACAACAAACTTGAAGATGCTAAAATGCTCAGTGGAGCTGAAGGGAAACTGCAGAGATGGGGGATGATTCTCTGTGGGTTTGTCACTACAAGTGATGCCTTTCACATTTCACATAATTATTCGATCCATTTCTAATATAAAAATATTAATTAGTGCAGCTTTAACATAGTGATCTAATTAGTTTTTAGGCCCACAAACTGAACATTTTGAGCCAACAAAAATATATATTTTGGGACGCCAAGAGCATTAGCCTAGCTTTTACTGACTGAATTTATGGGTATGTACTTAGCTGATAGTGTATCTTTCTTTAATTTCCCACTACTGTATGCAGAAAAATTTGAATATAGTCTCTTTTAGCCTATTATGCCTTATTTTATGTTTCAGTTCCTAATGAACCACCATGTAAGCAGAAAGAGACAGACATTAGTTCTTTAAAGCGCACAATGCTGGCTGCATTTTATACTTTAGCCGAGTGTTTTGTCAACATTACATTCATTTTGTTCAAATTTCCTCTCCATTTACGTACTGAAGGCAATAATTCCCTCCATTGCCACAAAAATGAAAAATTGAATACATCTTAGTGCTGTACTGTATCTGAGTGTTTATGTGTGTATCAGTTGAGAGAAAACACAGCCTATGTAAATGACTTTAGTGCTTGTCTTGGACAGCGTGTAGAGGATCCCATTCATTTTGGTCAGCATTATGAATCCTTGATAAGGCTAATGAACGCCATAGCTCACTTATGCTAATCAGTTTCTTGAATTAGCCTGCCACTGGAGTGGCCTATTAGTGGAGATCACAGCGTAATGGATGATATTAGGGCTGCACTGCCCACTACGGTGTGTATGTGTGTGTGTATATGAATGAGTTTGTTTATTTGAGTGTTTTCCTAATGAGTTAAGTATCTTTGTGCAGCTATATGTGTGTGTTTGAGGGAATAGTGGTGCTAATGAAGCATAAATAATGTCCAAAGTTAATAGAAACTGAACACAGAAAAATATTATATCCTTTTAGTTATGCTGTATCATTGAGAAGTTTTTTATTTTAAGATACTGTTTGTAAGGAGGCCACTGGAAATGAGTAATGCCATTGTTTCACCACTGGGTGGCAGTAGTGTATTACACAGGACTACCTGAAGTACAGTAATTCAAAAGTCTCTCTCCAAACAATAAACTTCTGACTGTGAGATAACATATTCACGCACATGAGGCAGACTGGGCTCGTTTCAGTAGCCACAGTGAGTATGATTAAAAAGCAGAGAAAGAATGTATTTAAATGTATTCAGATTGAGACTGTGATCTCTGCTCGCAGTGTATCACACTCAGTGTCTCCTTCAAAATCTCCAAAACTCACTACTTCTTTGTTTCTTTGCCTCTCCTCTCCCCCTTTTTCCCTCCCCTCTCTGTCTCATCTTCCCCTCTCTTGTTCTTTGCCTCTTCACTCCCCTCCTCAAGTTCAAATCAGGAAGCATCAAACTAAATTTTGGATCAATTGTTTGATCATTCCATACAACATCACTGCTACGCCCAATTTAGCTGACACACACACACACACACACACACACACACACACACACACACACACACACTGATACACACTTGTGCGGCCTATCCCTTATGTTACCTCTGGGATGTGGCTGACAAATGACAGCGCTACTCGTCTGCCAACCCTGAGTCTCTTTCTCGGCAGTGTGTGTGTGTGTGTGTGTGTGTGCTGCTGGAGAAAAAAATCATTGAGGGGCATGGGGAGATGGAGGGGAGCACTGGCAAGATTCTTGCTTTCTGATTGGTTGAAGTGAACATCCTGCAGAGTTATGGATTTTTGACTGAAAAGATAGTTTGCTTCGACCATGTTGCTCAGCAGTCTATGAAAAACAGCATATTTTCTTTCTATCCAAGTACAAACCAAATATTTGTGCTGGTAAAATCTGTTATTTGGCCATTTATGGATTTTTCCCAGTGGGGTACAGGAACAGAATAAAACAGCAGCACATAAACGGAGGAGGTAAAGCTGAAAATAAGGGGAGGTTAAAACTGCAAAAGGGAAGACCTTTACTTAAAAATATCGGTCTTATCAGCCAAAATGACTGGTATCTGGTTAACTTAAGACATACAAACATAGTGTATAGTAGCACTTAAAAGCAAAATGCAGAAAACACGACTTTTGCCATGGCTTGCCTGTCACAGAATCAGAGCTTGGGTCGAGTGGTTCCAGGACCCCATCTTGACCATGTTGGTAGGTGTCCCAGACGCTTTGACAGATAACAAACATCCATCCTTCCAACCATTTTCCACCACTGCTAACACCCTGACATGGACCCGGAAAATGGTGGCAGCAGTGGTTTGCAAGGTAGCTCAGAGATCCTTCTCACCAGCCACATCATCTAGCTCTTCCTGGGAGCTCCCAAGGCGTTCCCAGGCCAGATGGGATATGTAATCCCTGCCATTTTTCCCAGGTCTATCCCGGTTGTCCTCCCAGGTGGACGTCTCCAAACGCTTGCACAGGGAGACATCCAGGAGGCATCCAGATCAGGTACCTGAACCACCTCAACTGGCTCCTTTCAATGCGAAGGAGCAGCGGTTCTACTCTAACCTCCTTCTGGATGTCTAAGATCTACGGAGCCCCGGAGTGGCCATAGAGAGAAAAAAAAATATTTCGAGGCCATGTTTTACTACATCGAGGGCTCGAAATGCTATTGCGTGCGCACAAGATACAATTCGTTACCACATTTTGGTTCATTCGAAACAGTGCGTAAGGCACTTGTATCCGTAACGTGGCACACATACGAGTTTGCCGAATAACCTCAGTCCGTTTTCTGACAACTTGCCAGACAATCATAGCTTATTCCAACCTTCTGCCCTGAAGGCATATTAGGGATAGTTAAAAACAATGCAAATATTAGAGTAAAGGTCCACGGTTAATGCATGAACATGATTAATTTAGAATGTAAGAGAGCAAACCCATAGACAATGGAGTTACTGAATGTTTTAGAAAAAAAGAAAAAGCATATATAAACAGCTGGCAAATAGCTCTTTTTTGTATTTAGGGGAGAGCTAACGGTGTTGTTGAATGAGTTGTGTGCGTCTTTACGCATGGTGGGTATACTTGGATTAAGACGTGCGGACGAATTAACCAAAACGTGGTAACGAATTAATCAAAACGTGGTAACGAATTGTATCTCGTGCACGCAATAGCATTTCGAGCCCTTGATGTAGTAAAACCTGGCCTCGAATTTATTTATTTTTTCTCTCTATGGCCACTCCGGGGCTCCGTAAAGATCCCTGTGTTTAAAGGTGAGCCCAACCACCCTGCAAAGAAAATACATTCTAGCCACTTGTATCCACAATCTCATTCTTTCAGTCATTACCCAAAGCTCATGACAATAGGTGAGGGTTGGAACGTACTAGACCAACTAGATCAACCGGTAAATCGCAAGCTTCCCCATCAAGCTCAATTCCCTCTTCACCACGACAATCCGGTACAACTTCTAAATTACTGCGGACCAATCCGACTGCTAACCTCGTGTTCCATCTTACCCTCACTCGTGAACAAGACCCCAAAAGAGGCAACATTCCACATCCCTAGAGCCAGGTTTTGCAACCTGTGGTCAACATGCCATGGCGGAAACCCTCAGCTGCCGCCCCATTGGCAACATACCTTACCCTTAGACCTAGTCTTGTAGGTCTTGCTGTCTGAACTAGCTCTAGCTTTTAAGGCTACAAGATGCTAAGTTTTACAATACAAAAGTACAAATTACCTTTGTTTTTCTTCTGTTTCAAACCTGGTTCCTGACAGGAGTTGGATCAACCGATCAGCGTGCTTGACTTGCAGGTCCACAACGCTTTATTGAAATTCAGGAGGCGTGTATGTCGGCTCTTCTGCACACTTCTGTGACCTACCATTACCCATAACACCCTTCCCTACAAGGTACGCTGAGATGTTTAGGTGTATCATTGCAGGAGCATAATTCCAGCCTTAGTTTACAGACTTAACAGGAATGTCAAACTGCCTCCTCGACTATCATATCAGGAGTAGGTTTTTATATTCTCAGCTGCTGCTTAAAAGAAAAAAAGTTAAAAATAAAGATGGTATGTGATCCATTTCAAAAGGCTGAGAATGCTACATGAGGAACATCACACTCTTGTTTTGTCCATGTGGAACCCAGAAGAAGAAAGACATTTCTAGTGTTTTTATGGATGTCAGCATTAAAATTTGACAACCTCTTTCATCATATTGCTCCTTTGATTAGCCACGACAAAAACTAAACCCTGTTGGATGCTTCTTAGCAGCTGTCTATCAATTCACTAGTGCACTCTTAATAAATGCTGGGAAACCACTTCTTTTATTGTTGATAATATAACAGGATTTACCTCTAAGTGAGCAGCTCTGCCTGACGTGCTTGTCACTTATCATGTGTTAATGTCTCATTATAAAAATTGTTGCAATGCCACTTAAAAGGCTTCAGATTTTCTTTTCTGCCGAACTGAGATTCACCTTACTCGCAAAAATGAAATTCTGGTCTCTGGAAGTGAAGAGTCCAGAATCCCAGAGTCTGCTAAACTGTGGCGAGGTAGCGCTGGGGTCACTAATGGTGGCTGAGCCTCTTCACCAGCAGGGGGAGAGAGGAGAGAGGAAGAGAAGTTAGGCGAGGTGACGGTGGGGAGAGAAGAGGAGAGGCGGAGGAAGGATGACAAATTGAGAGGGAGAGGTGAAGGAGTAAATCAATGCATCCACAAACCTGAATCACTCTGGATCTTCGTAGAAAATGACATTAGCAGCAAAAGCAGTGTGGACTCGTAAATGATCAAGATGTACAAGTGATTAACCAGCTCCCATCTAAATGAAGGTGGTGGCAATAGAGAGATAGAGTGAAAGAAGAGAGCAGTTGAGGCCAAAGCAGCGGAGATCAGGTAGAAACAGATGCTTTAATTAGAAGACTAAGAAATGCCCATAGCTCTGTGTGTGTGCATGTGTGTGTGTTTGATGACTTTAATTAGTTGAAGTGTAAGATGAAACACATAGGAAAATCAACAAAGTGGCATCTCTATAAAGGTTAACAACCACCCACCTTCTTCTCTCCGCCTCCTTTCTTTCCCCTCTGATCCTTTCTTCCTGAGTGTTGGTAGCAGACAGAAGGAAAGAGGAAATGAGATAGAGAGACGCTGAATGAGAATGAGGGAGCAAAGACGCACAAGAAGACAGAGTAACTCTCTTTAATCAAACCAGTAGCTCAAAGTGGCATCAGCTTTATTAGCTCCAAACACAACACAAACACACAAGCATTGAATTCAATTTGTATGCCTTCGAACAAGCACGTTGTTTGAAGGCATACAAATTGCATTCTGCCCTCCAAAAAAACAAGGGAGAGATTTAGTTTCAAGCCTGTGTCTCACTGTACAGATTACTGGTAGAAGCACAGAGATTACTGTGAAACTAAAATTGAGTGTCTAGTTTCTGATGTCTTGCCTGCGGCCTGAATCACCAAAGAGATCTTTTTTTTTTCTTTCTACTTCACTGCGAGGGTTGCTTTAAGATTATTTAGGTGGGGGAAAAAAGAGACTGATGGGACAGTTATGAGACAGGATGATATGTGACACGTTTTAGTCTGTTGAGCCTGTAGCCAAGAGACAGGAGACGAAGTGACAGCAATTCAGTTTCTCATGTGTTTGTGTTTCCTAAGAGCTGTGAGTCATTACACTGTATTTTTCATCATGCCCCATTGTCCCCACTGATTGGTGGTTGCATCCTTTCTTAAATTCAGCTATCAGGATAATTTGGTTTTCTTTCCTGCGTGTAAAGAGAACGAATTGGTGATGATATCCAATGTTCTTTTTACTCAAATCGGCTTCATGTCATTTCTTTCTAAACTAGCTCTGTGAAAAGATGATTCATTTAGACAAAAAAGATGGTAGGATTTAGTTTCAGACAATTCAGGTCTAATATCACATTTGGTCATGATAACAGAAGCTGGGTGTTACCATGAATACCATGTTAGCAGTGTGGCTCTAGGCATGGCAATGTCAATCAGTCAGCATGTTCACAACTTTGCTTCAGAGTGTAATATCTTAAAAACTATTGAAAGGATTACCATTTGGTACAGACATTCATGGTGCCCAGAGGATGAATCCTATGACTTTGTTCATCCCCTGACTTTTCATCCGACTCCACCAGCAGGTCAGGCTTTACCTACTTGGTGCACTGGCACAAAATTTGGTTCAGATATTCATGGTTCCCAGATGATGTATCCTACAAAGCTAATGACATTCCCATCATCCTCAGCTGTACTTTGTGTTTAGCGCCAGTTAGCAAAGGTTAGCATGCTAACACGGTAAACTAAGATGGACATAGTAAACATTGCTTGCTAAAAATCAGCATGTTAGGATTGTGATTGTGAGCATGTTAGCATGCGAACATTAGCATTTAGCTGAAAGCACATCCTCCCAGCTACTAGCATGGCTGCAGACAATTATGCTGTGTCCCAATTCCATGCTACACATTAATTCTATACACTATACTATAAGTGTCTTAGTATACTGTTTTCACAGTATAAAAAAATCATTCAACTTCAACAAGTAAACCTCACAAACAGACATCTAAAGATTTAATAGTTAATTTCTTTTTTTACCCCCATCCATTCCCTTTGTGTAATGCATTGTGGGACAATAGCGTCCATCAATAGCACATTCAAAAAGCAAGTGTGTTTTAGTACGCATAGTGTGAACACGCTACATACTTAAAGGTTAGGTTTACAGTTTTTCAAGCCTGTCTTAAAACAATACTCAGGTGCCCATACGTACAGTGAAACAGATTTAGCTTGCTGTAATCATTCCTCCTGTTCATACTGGGCGTTAATAGATCCCCCTCCTAACAAACTTTGAATGTAAGTGATGGGGGACAAAATTAAAATAGGTTTTAAATAGTTAATCAAATACATCTCCGTACACTGAAGAGACTCATTACAATCTTGGATTTCCAGATAGTGTGAGAAGTGGGAAATCTTGAATAAATGAACAGCATCTTGGTCCCACTGCTCTCTTTTTAGCTTCTTCTCTCCTACTGTAAATATTAATGTGGTTAATTGATTTTTAATCAGAAAAGATTAGAAACACTAGCAATTGTCTGCCGTGAACAAAATATAAACTGTAGGAAATATCCATGCACTCAGTCATTTGCTCCAATACTAAGTCCTAACTCAATTCCTTACATTTAAACGTAAATTATCTTGTTATGAGAATTTCCTTAAATTATGTAATCTTTTAATCATGTTAAAATTTGGGTCTAGAAAACCCTTGAAACTATAGTGAAACTGCTTTGCAATGGTTCTCTCATACCGGTTGCAAGATTTTGCGCTTGTTTTGAGATCAATTTGACAAAATGTATCTAAAAGACCAGTTCAATGGACATCCTCACAGTGTACTTCACCTTATAAATGTGGTGGAGAAAGCAATGCAGCATAGTGAGGAGAACGGGAGAAATGACCCAGGGCGCTCCTCAAAACTAATCCCCTGGCTACAGCCTCAAAGACTCTTTTATCACGGCTGGAGAGCTGTGTGTGTGTGTGTGTGTGTGTGTGTGTGTGTGTGTGTGTGTGTGTGTGTGTGTGTGTGTGTGCACGCTGCAGTATCTATTCCTATTTGTATTCTTCCATTCTATTTTCCTGTATTATGGGTATTGACATTTTCCCGCAGACGGAAAATCACTTTTGAAACACATTTACACACAATAGTAGATGTTATAGAAAACAAACATGAATGGTTCACTCTGTAATATATTTAAGTGCAATTGTCCAGCTGCATGTTTGTAACAGTTTATTTATCATTATCATTTGATCTATAACAGTCTGAGCATGTTTGTGGCAGATAGAGATATAGCTTGTGTGTATGTGTGTGTTATTTGGCCTGTGAGGGTAAGTGTGTGGATTTTACTGCTGTTTTATAGTCCATTACAAGCCCATTACTGCAGCCTCATGGCCCCATTCTCTTCCTTTTATTCTGTATCTCTTTATGGCGTTAAGTAGCTAAATAATGATAGCAGAAGGGGCATCAGTACTAGCGGGGCGGCTACACACTCAAAGACACAAGCGGGCAGTTTTTGGCAGGAGAGACAGCCAACACAACTCGAGCTGCGTTTCCACCCGACTGTCAAGCTGTCCAACCTCAAACTTTTGAAATGTGAGGATAAAGTTTGTTTCCATCCATTTGCTTAATTCAGATAAATAAGCTGTCTGACAGAAAATAGATCTAATGGCCATCCATGCATTCATGATGGAAACTTAACATGGAGAACCAGCACATGGACCATTTTTTGTAAGTTTTGCTTGACAGGTGGTTCACACTAACCTTTTCCATCTAAAGAGTCTGGAATACGGAAGCAAAGAAAGGCCAAAAATAAACTGAATCTCATAAGTAACTGCATTCCTCATTGTGAAATGTAATCACTATTGAATACTTATCATGAAATTTAAACCACACCATTGAATTTATAACAGTGAAATATTTTTCTGTATCAATTTGTGAACCTAGAAAAAAACGTTTTTGAACTGGAAATTTCAAAGAGGTGAATTCAAAGCTAATAAATGATTTTCAAAGTAAAATAACCGTTATAAATTCAGTATTTCTGTATTTAATTTTCAACATTTAACAACAAAAGCATTTAGTAGTGGTTACAGTTCATTAAAAAAAATCATTACGGTCCTCCTTTGCTCCTGTTGTGGAAATTCTTATCCGCTCCGTTGTGGAAATTCTCTCATCCCTGGTGAATAATGAAATAGAGACTTCTGCCGGCCGACAAGGTTTTATTTTCTTTGCAAAGAAAAGGTCAATCAGCACACGAGCTGTCAGAGTGAAGAAAGACCCCGTAGATGGGGAGCTCTGGACAGTTATACCTGTGGAAACGCCCTCTAACATATGTTTTCACCCCCCTTTGTCTGACTGGCACCGACTCCCTGTGGTGTGGGCCTCGGGATATCCTGCAGGGTTGTGTATTCAGATAGGAAGCCTCAAGAGGTCTAGACATCACATTTTAAGAGACAAATGGGCCCGGCACCTGGATGAGAAAACAGAAGTCGAGGTGTCTCGCATAATGCCAGAGAGGAGGTTACAGTAATTTCAGAGAGATTGAAATAGCTATTACACTCCCATACAGAAAAGTCATTGCAACATTAAAGGAATAATCCACTCCATTATTCCTCTCCCCTACAATCCACTGACTTAAAGCAATACCCCACCAAAAATGGGAAACAATGTACTCCAATGGGGACCCAGAGTCATTGCAGAAAAAAACAAGAACGTCAGAACAAAACCTCTTAAATCTACTTCTCTGCTATTGATCTGTACATTTAGTCGCTTTGCCAATAAATCTAAAATTTCTTATTTCTGCAGAGCTTTGGATCTATGTGGAGCCTGCAGCAGTGCCACATTAAGGAGTATATTTAGCTAAGTTGTAGAGAAACTATGATTGTTTGGAAAATACTGCATGTACATAATGACCTAGAAGTGGATTTTGTAGGACGAGAAGTTTCGGTATAGTTTTGATATATTTTGACACTCTGGGTCACTATTGGATTCCCATACCAGGTGTTCAGACCAAAACAGTCCTACATTAAAAAATACGTTGCTGGGGATTTGTTGTTTCAGGTACAGGTGAGACAATCAAAAACGACCCAGAAAGGCAAGTATGAGTAGGAAATACAAAAGTCTGAAGGCTTAACAGACACCAGAATTTAAGTTTATTTTTGCCAGGAATGTGCACTTGCACTTATTTTATTGGCCAACGCAGTGCGTCACCAGATGATGATTCATTGTGTTGCAGCAAAAGCTCACTGAAAATGAATGTTGTGAAACCAAGCTCGCTACACCTGCCGTCCAACAATAGGGAGCAGGCTACAAACCGTTCAGAGCCAGTGGATATTTGATACTTTGCAATGTAGTATCCTCTTAAAGAGTGGCTTAACACCCCCTGAAAATCTTGTTTTTGCTGATCTCCAGTGGTTTAACTTCTCACCTTGCTGCAGTGATGTACAGGTGTACTCCAGGATACAGTGACATCATTGTTGGGTGTGGTTGTAGGTGCAACAAAGCACACCCCTGACCACACCCAACCAGAGATTGAAACGTGCAACTAGAGAGGTCATTGAAACTACTTTCACTACTCTTTAAAGAAATGTCATCACAATTAGCCGTTGCATCAAGCCCATCTAATTCCAGTACTTCCAGCTACAGTCCATTATCAAGATGATTCACTCACTGAACTGACCTCTTCTGCAGTCACCACCACGGAAGGCACAAAATGATATTAAATCATGTGCACTTAACCACTTAAAACATGATACACCGCTGGAAAATGGCCTCCTGTGCAGCCCCCAGCCTTATGGTTATTAATTAAAAGACCCCCCAGCTTTTTATGGCCCAATGTAGCAGCCTTAGTTGATTGGATGAAAAGAGAGCAGAGAGCCAGACAGCTGACAGGACAGAGCTAATGTGTTCAAGGTTAGAAGGGTTTCTGGTGTAAAAACTATTCCATCATTCATTCGATTAGTTTCAAGAAACTCTCATTTTCCTGCAATTAAAAGACTTGTCACAACAAGTCATCATTTAAGGGGAACATGCAATGAATCCACAAAGGCTTTTTCCCGTTGATTTTAAATGGAGCAGCTCCAGGTTTTGTCTGTGTTTGTCATTGTGAAGCATCTGTTCAACAAACAAGAAACAAAGGGGAGAGCAGCTATACTCTGCCTGGCCGCATGATGAACTGTGTGTGTATGTGCGTGTATTTCCTAGTGATGGTGGTGGTGGGGGGTATGCCTCTGAAGTGATAAGGGAGTGTTTTCAGCTCTCAGACATGTCATGAAGGAGAGGAGTCAAGCGACGCTCCTTAACACCCACACACACTCAGCGCAGCCCGGCACAGTTTGACCCTAGTCTGTTGTCATCAGGATAGCTTGCTAATTAAGAAGAGCTTCTCTCACACTGACACACACAAATACACTCGCGCACTCTGACAGCTTGTCGCTTGTCTCCCTACCCGGGGGTCTAGTCAGGGGCCTGTGTATGTATATCTGTGTGTGTGTGTGTGTGTGTGTGTCAGAACGATGTGTGACAATTTCTGTTTTTCTGTCAAAGAGCTGTCTCCTGCTGTGAAGGGCCAGAGAGGTGATTTGTCTCCCTCAACTCTGCTCTGTGTGACAAAATGTGTGTGTGTGTGTGTACACACATGTACATCTATGTAGTGTAGGACAAAGTCACTTTAATGATTAAACTAGAGCAAATTGTGTTCTAAAATACAAAAACCAAGTCTAACAGCAGACAAAGTTAGCGACTAGCTGGGGAACATAGTGGAGCATTTAGCAGCTAAAGAGTCAGCTATTTCTAGCCATGCTAGCGGCATGGCTATGGGTGGCAATGTTGGTCTGTTGGGCCACAAGTTAATAATCATTAAATGGATTGCCATGAAGTTTTGTACATGCATTCATGATCCCCAGAGGATGACGCTTACTAACTAACTAACTAACTACAACAATCTAACTTTGGTGATCCAAAAGCCTTTGGATCACCAAAGTTAGATTGTTGGCTTTTAGTCAAATATCTTGACAACTGTTGTATGGATTACCATGAAATTTGCTCAATACATTGGTTTCTTAATTAAAGATATACAAAACTAATAACATTCCCATCAGCCTCAGCTGTAGTTTGTTTGGTGCTAATTGGCAAATGTTAGCATGCTAAACTAAGATGGTGCACATGGTAAACATTATACCTGCTTAGCATTAGCATGTTAGCATTGTCATTGTGAGCACGTTAGCACACTGATGTTAGCATTTAGCTTGAAGCACCGATGTGCCGAAGCACAGTCTCACAGAGCCGCTAGCATGACTGTAGACTCCTACCTCATCTTGTTTCTCTGAAGTTGGTGGGGACCAAACCAGAGAGTGAATATTGGACTTACATTCATCAGGTGGACAGAAACACAGCTCTGTGTACTGGATGTGTAAAAAGGCAATTTTTGCTAACATGTTTGTCACATGAAGTTTATATAGGTGATAATATGTCAGTGTTGTGTTTACAGCTTGTTCCACTGTCCCCAAGTGGACTAAAAATATTGGCTGAATTCCATTTAGCTGCTTCAGTTTCAGGGTCCTGGTATTGTGCTTTGCACTCTGTCATGGCTTACTGGGACACTTGAACAGAACGGAGTCATCATTAATGTTATTAGTAACACCTGGGCTTTTCCTACTATGACAAGTCAAAATGTCTGCTGTGAATAATGCTTATTAATGCTTCTTTAAAATATGTTTAATATATCAACTACACCACTGTTTCAGGAAATCCATTTATTGGCATTTTAACATTTAACTACAAAAATTAGAGAAGAAACTAAGAAAGAAGGAGAACAGAAGTTGAAAAAAAGAAAGGATGGGGCGATGAAAAGATGATGAATGAGATAATCATTAACAAAATCCCACTATCTGTCGCTCCTCCTCCCCCTCTTTCTCATTCTGTCTCTTTGAGCAAATTAATGTCTTCATCGTTGATATAATAAACTGTTGTACAGCTGTTCTGAGGCTCCTCGTGGGAAAACAGAGAGGAAGAGGGAGGAAAATAATCTTTGAAAGGAACTGAACTGACAAAGAGATGAGAATGCCTGTTTGTGTGTGTGTGTGTGTGTGTGTGTGTGTGTTGTGTTAAGTGTGTAAATGAGACTGAATTAGAACTTCACAGAGAGAAAGAGCCTCATCCATATTAATAAACTGCAGGTCTCTCGCCCCTCTCCTGGGACCAATACCTCCCCTCGCTCTAATAGATCACACTCCATCTTTGATCACATGGCTGTTTGTTTTCATAATTAACTCAAATTCAACTATGTCTGTGATATTTCGGCTTTATGACATTTGCTTGGCATTTCAACTTCATTATGGCACCGCCTGTCTCTTCTTCATGATGGGCCACCCTGTACATCCCCAATGAATTTCATTAATGTTCACACTAGTTTTTTGAGTCCCATGGTTCTAATTTAGTTTCTGAGAGTTACATTACTACCATTATACTGATATGTACTGTGAATATTTGTTTGAGAAAAAGAGTGAGAGAGTTATTTTTTAGAACTATTTATGTATTAACAGCTGCAAAGTGAGACAAGACAGTGTTGCATTATAGGTTGTTGGTAGCTTTAAAGCTGCAGTAATCTCTATTTTATATCAACAATGGATCAAATGACTGCATTTGTAAAATGTTAGTTATACTGATGAACCCATAGAGAATTATCACCTGCAGTTGCCCTCAGCTCTCTGAGCTCTCTTAGCACCTTTTCAGCTCATTGTTTCGGCGCCCAACTTCACTGTTTTGGTTCACTCTCACCGCTCTCTTCCGTCTTGTTTCTGATAATCCCACTGTGCACTACCTGCCCTAGTTGGTGAACATAGTGGAGCATTTAGCAGCTAAAGAGTGTGATATTTCCCTCAGGAGTTGGTGGAGACCAAATCAGAGCTGAAAGGAGAGTGAATATTGGACCTACATTCATCAGGTGGACAGAAACGACTCCAGATTAACACTTAATATGTAAATGTTATGTTTACAGCTTGTTTCCACTGCTCCCAAATGGTCAAAAACAAACAAATAAAACCAAATTACATTTGTATAGTACTTATTTGCATCAGCAAATATGTTTTGGAGGAAATGTAATGCCACCCGAATTACAGTTGTTATCACCATAATGAGGAAAGGTTGTTTATTATAGTAATCTGGCAAGTTGCAAAATGTTGAAAGTGAATGAATCAGTAAAAATGTTCACTGACAATGTATTTAATTTGGTTTTCACCAACATATCCTCTCTTGCAATACAATATCTGCTCATAGCAACTAAAGCATTATTAAACGTTTGGTTATGATCAGGCACTAACAGCGCTTGGTTATGGTTAGGGACAGAAACCTAATGTTGAAAGCCTATGTAAAAGGTGGCCAGGAGTTGCAGTGTTGGAAGTAGAATAGCTGTGAGAAAGCAACATGGACCTTAAATTAGAGAGAGAAATGACAGACACTTATTTTGCCTAATTAGACCTCTTAGTGGACTCAGTTACTGTGTGCGTGTATACAAATTGTCCTCATCCTCCTTTGTTGCTTCTGTTAAGGCAGCAAGGAACAAAATAATTGAAGTTGTTTAAATGTGTGAGAGCATTGGGTGTTAATATATATGTTGATGTTCTATCTTACAAACAGTGTGACATCATCAGCCTAATTGATGCAACTGTACAATCAGCTGGCACACCTGACCCAAACTGCTCCTGGTGGTGGTTTAAAAAGAAAGCAGAGGGAACTCAAAATCACAAATTTATAGCTTAATATTTGTTAATTATGTATGATGTCTTGCCATCAACTCGTAGAAATGTTACCAGTTGCTATACATTGCTTCCGTGTTGTTTCTTTACCTAAATTTGAATTCAGATGTGGGGTTTTAAGCCTGTTTGGCTCTGTTTGGTCACAGAAGCACAGGTCCAAAATAGGGAACACTGCTCCACCTGGGTGTTATGGATGGGCGATTCCAAGCTTTTTTAATTCGACATGATACCGATACTTTCTTACAATTTTAACGATACAAATACTGATCATTTCTTAAATGGGTATGTGATTTTTCAAAATAATGATCATTTTTAGAAAAGGACAAGAGTGAGGTTGGCAGGACAATTTCAAGATTGGTTATGTTGAAACAGAACTTCAGAGATTACAGTGCAAAGGGGTGGAGGACGGAGTGTAATACATTGGGCCTATTCACTCATACATATTGAGGGGAAGAGGGTTAACCTTGTTAACACAAAGAACAACTGTGATCCGTGTTGACAAAATAACACACTACACAGAGTGGAGCCAGAGGAGAGGGCTCCATAAAAGCTAAGAAATAGTAGATCATTCTTTACTGGCTTATTATTACCTCTAAAGACCCTCCAGCCATCTTCCAGCCCCTCTAGCCCAGCCAAATACTGTAAAGGAAATGCTGTGAAGAGCACATTTTGGCTTTTGAATGTTACAACACATTCATCAACTTTTACCAATCGCAGTTTAAACAGCGCCATTTTGTCACTCTCTTCATTTTTTGCTGTATAAATAGACCGTTTGACTTATCAAACACAGGTGTAACCTGTAACATGAACAAGGCCTGAATTGAGGATCAGAGCCATCGTTACAGATATTAGCTACACCTGGGATTTTGCTGCTATTGTGGACTTGATTTAGAGCAGTGGTTCCCAGACTTTTTTAAACCGAGGCACTCCCTTCATAAGAATTTTTCTATCAAGGCACACCCTTGATAGAATAAAATATAGATCAAATCCCTGGTTCTTTTGAACTTGCTCTTGCCATTAGTAACAGAAATATACAGGCAGGTCATTTAGACAGCAGAGAAACTGCGTCATCGCCTTAAGAAAAGAAACTCTATTACTCCCACCAGTAATTAAAAAGGTGAAAGCGTATTAACATTTTCACATAATTGATATGGTTGAAACTTTTAGTAATAGTCACTATCATTTCTATTAATAAAAGCTCACTAATTTGTCATTTTAACATTGAAAAGGTTTTTAAAGCATACATTTCTTGTTGCAGATTTTGTTGTCACATCAGATGTCACTTGCATTCATTATTTAGATCTTTTGCATATGGATTTTAGGTTGAACTGTGTGTCAGTTGCTCCATTTGCAGGTCATACTAATTGCAGATTGTCCTGCAGCTGCACTGATTCTTGATTGTCCTTCACCTGGTGCTGAGACTATGTACTGGGGATGGTTGGTCTAGTGCCTGCATGCTATAAGAAAGGTCTGTGACCAAAGCATCAGAATAATAAACTGAGAGTTTGCACGTGGACTGTGCGTGGAAAATGTATTCTCTATATAATGCTTTCATTTCACCACAGATGTCCCACCATGCCCGTATAATGTCTCTACAGGGATTTATAGTGTCTTTTTAATGTTTATTTTAATATTCCAATATTCCATGGGGATCTGGTGTGTGGTTTTCACAGTCTTGTCCTACTTTAGTGTCACTAAAATTGACAAAATATTGGTAAAATTCCCACAGGGACTCATTTACATTGAGATAATTGAATATTTGGATTTAAGTATCCTTATAAAATGTGTAAAGCATTAGCAAAATAAACACCAAGGGACTCCTCGACCACATTTGCTCTTGTATGTTCATCCTCTAATCTGCCCCACAACCATCCTCATTGCTTTCAGTTAAAGTGAATGGTGTCTCCTCATTTCTCAGTCTTGCCCTTTTGGAACTTTTGGAAACACTGATTTGGCTGATTTGCTTTGTGATTGACAACAGCTGGCAATGAACTAGTTGCTGTTACTGAAGCACACTAAAGCTGCTCAACTCAACAGGAATAAGTGACACATTTTTAATTGTAAGTAAGTAGTTATATAAGTTTGACACTTGATTATAGTGTTGCCTTCAAAAGAACATGCATGGTAAAAGATTTGAAATTTTAGAAATTAATAAAATGATCGGAGCTGTATAAATCTGTCCTTACACTGAGCTTTTTTTTCAGCTAAGCTAATGTCAGAGCAACAGCCCCCAAGTGCCCCACAAATGTTTCTCAATGAGGCTTGATGCTTTTGTTTATGATTTGGTCGTTTCTCTCTTAGATAAAATAGCTCCAGGTTGTCAACAAGATTTACTCCAAATTGCAAGAGGAGCATAAAAAAATGACATAAAAAATCACACAAAGTCGCCCCGAACAAGTGCTCCGTATAAAGAAAGCTGGACCTACCTCTAATTTAATGGTATCATTTTACGGGCCAAAGGTCAAAGACTGTGTTGTTGCCATTTGGAGCCACCAAAGCTTAAATGGTCTCGTACAACATTTCTGTCTCGCGCTGTTTTTCTGTCAGTGAAGACATACCATCTTCATTTTTTCAATATACATTTACTTCTAATTAATTACCATTAATGATGTCATTATAGGCATCTCCTGCAGTGATTTCAAATACTTAACTAGAACCTGTTCCCTGCTGTTGTAATGACCACATTTTCTCACAAGAACAATTTGTTTCACCTTAATCATTAACACTTTTAGACTTTCTATTTCTTTTCTCTCTAATCTCTCCATCCCTGTTTCTTCCTTTGGGAGGGGAAGGATGGGACTTGTGTTGCTATGGTGATGGGTTGTCATGACGCCAGTGCCCTGTTGATCTTCTGATGACCTTTACACCATGATACCATTTCCTACGGGAAGCTGTAGCCGTTGTTTTTTCTTGGGAGGACAGTCTCGTTTTTTGATGACACATGCTTATAGTCGTTCACCCCTCCATAATTTTTAGTATTTTTTTGCTTGTGCATCTTGTGTTGCTCATAGAACAATAGACTGAACACTCATTCACTGCAACGGTCTGCTTGTTCCAAGCACAGAAGACATCAAACGTGCAACACCAATGTGCAAAATTGGTGGCTGTGACAATGAAAATAGTATTACCTTATTCTATACTGTCTCCTATCTGACTATCCATGTTGTCCTTTTAGCAGTCTGAGCAAAACTGACCGGCTGGCTAGTGTTTGTAAACCGATACGGAATGGTAACTACCATTATTCCTGTTCCCACTATGAGTTGGCCATTTTGTCATGTTTCTAGTGTTCTAGAAACAAGGAACAGATTTGTTGTGATATTAAGTGAGTAAAATAAGCGCTATGGTACAGGAGGAGTAAGGGTACTGTCATGTTAGCTAACGCAGCTAGCTTGCAAATGTTAGCAAGTGAGCATAGCTAGGCTGTGTCTGCTAATACTGCATGCAGAAAAAAAAAAACGCAACGACCCTGCAATGAAAACTTGAAACAGAATGAACTTTTGGAGAACCGCAACCTGACGTCACGCTGCGGTGGCCAATCTTGTAAGTCGGCGATCAGACCGGAAGACGCCCACGGGAAGAACAACTTTATTTACCATGTAGCATTGTAGCATTTACTACCAAGCAACTGTGACCTTTCCAGAGCTGTACAGCCCTGCCACGAGGGAGAACAAAGATGTTAATTGGCATGCAGTCGCTTGGTGTTGTATCGCTCTTCAAGTTGGGATTTCTGGTCTGCATTTCTGGCCATATTGTAGACACTCCCACACCGCTGCACAACTCTGCGCTCATCACCGCAACAACTGATTTGGTATGAATTCAGTCTAAAGGGTGGGTTTCTGCTTGAAAAGAAGTAGGTTCGACGTGTTGTTCGACCACATCGGAAGGCAAATGTTTTTATGGCTTTTCTGAATGGCCACACTTGGGGTTGGGGTGAAGAGAAGTAGTCATGCAAAGAAAACATCAGTAAGTGGCGTTAACATGCCAATTTAGTAGTGTACTACCAGCGCACAACCAACAACAAAGAGAGACAACAAATCAGTTTCTTGTTAAACGATAATATGGCGCTGTACAGCAAGGAAGAACTGCTACAGATTCAACATTTGCAAGGAGTCAGACAACAATCCCTTGATTCTTATGTGGTTCTACAAGAAGCTGAAGAAAAAAAGAAAAGGGCGAGGAGGAGGTCTGTTCATCTGCTGAATAAAAGGCAAAGGGTGGGAGTGCAACAAAGCCATTCGACTGTCCAACAAACAGTTCTGGCTGAGTATCCTGGCACCTTAAGTAGGAACTATAAGCAAGTATATTTCACCTAGCCAATGCTAGAAACTATTTTCTGTGGCTATGTTGTTAAAACATGGTAACTTTATCAATTTAGTTCCACTCAGTAAGACTCTTATTGCCTCAATTGTTTCTCCAACTGGGGGACATAGTATGCATGTGGTTGGTATTTTTTGTGGATTGGACAATGCATTTGTAAACACCACAAATTACTCATAAATCCTCATACATATTTGTGAATCTTGTTTTTATTTGTAGATCATAAAAAATGCGTTTGCCACCAATATTGAGACTAATTTCTCTCCATAAAATAACCATTCAGGAATCAGAATTCAGAATCGCTGACAAAATCAGATGTGGATAGTGATTCAGACATCTGAAACCAGAGTAGAAAAAAGTTAAAGTGTGTCATCAGTCTGTGAGTACACGCTATTAGCTTGGTTAGCTGAACCTTGAACTTGAAAACACAAGAAAATCTGTTAAAATGCAGTAAATGCAGATAATTTAATGTAATTACTGGCTTGTACATGTATTTTTTTAAAAGGAACAATCATTGGTATTCAGAGATGTTTATCTAACCTCTGAGCCACTGACTCCAAAAATCATGACACACTGATACCCACTCACACAAAATATCACACACAAATTCACACACACTGATGCAGCTTGGTTTGCTGATGCTAAAAACAGAGATATATTTCAAATTCAGTCCAAATGTTTCCTGTTGCTTCGGGCATGAACTGGGCAGAAAATATCCCTTTTATTGTTACTGCAATTGCAATAGCAACGACAATACATTTGTCATCCCCAAGTGCACATGTGACACACACACACACACACACATGTGCACACGCACACACATACACACACATGTGCACACGCACACACATACACTTGCATTCAGGGCCTTACAGACACAGCTTTTCTCTCAGAAGTGTTAAAAAAAACATGTAATCACACACAAACACAAATAAAAACTGTACACTGGCATTCAACCAAGTGTGGACAAAAGCACACATGCATACACCCACACATTACACACACACACACACACACACACACACACCATTCTTCTCGGCTCCAAACTGACATCAACCTGAATCATCGGCGCTCCGAGTGCGTTTCATTCGCGGCGGCGTGCAGGGCACACGGGAGGGAGGACGTGGGTAGCAATCATCCCGATTAGTAGAACAGTGGAGTAACAAAGTGCTTGACACCTACAGGGCGACAGGAGGAGCAGAGAGGAAGACAGAGGGGAGTCCTGTCTCGTCTTGAGTTTCTCTTTGACGCAACGGGTTCTAAAATATTCTCAGCCAGGCGTGAAGGCAAGAAGAAGAAACGTGTGTGTGTGTGTGTGTGTGTGTGTGTGTGTGTGTGTGTGTGTGCATGTTTATGTGCAGGGTGAGGAGGTGGGGTGCTCATTTTACAGTGATGCCATGATGTTTGACCACCTGTGTGGGAGAGAGAAAGAAAAGAGTGAGATGGGGAAAGGAATAATTGGAGAGCAACAGGGAGAAGAGGCAGAAAAAGGAGGATGGAGAGTAAAGTTACGATGACGCTTAAAAATAAGATGATTTTCCATCTCTACACCCCTCTTTAAATCCCCAACACACACACACACACACACACACACACACACATTCACGCACACAGATCTGTAGCTGAACTTGTCATCTTGCTGGTCATCACATGCCTAATTCTGGGGAACAAAACAGGTCAGGACACACTTGCACACTCGCCCACAGATGCAGCTGGACTTGTCGTGCTGTGATGTAAGTCTGCTGATCATAACACAAATAATCCTGTGGAACAAAGCACGTCAGGGCACACACGCACACGTGCACACACACACGTACACAGAGAGAGTGGAAGAGGAAGGAAGGAAAACGAGACGGTGAGATGATGCTTTTCCATTACATATGTGTGATGAATGTCTTTCTTATGAATATCACACACCCCAAAGAATCAACACTAGACACTAGACTTTACTGGCTTATTTACAATCACAGTAATTATCAGAATGTGTCTGTTTGTTATTAATTGCACATTATTATGTAATTGTTAGAGATGGATTTCAGGTTCCTGATCTGTAATAATGATTAATTAGGATCCCTTGAGTCAATGTCTTATCCAGAGTTTTCTTATTTTCTACCGAAACGTTCTTTACTTCAAGCAATTCAACCATTATGACATGAATCAATATGTAATTTTGTCACTCTGGGTAATTTATTTATTTTGTTTAGAAATGTATTTCGCTTTTACACACACCATCAATGGGATTTGGAAACACCACACAAATGTGACAACACTACAAATTGCTATTGATGGATAATAATGGTTTATTTGTTGTAATCCCAAAATCACTGCTGGTTCCAATAACATTTCTGACGGTACCAAGTAGTAGGGGGGAAAATTTCTGGGTGGATTGGGGTCATATGAGTTCATTTGATTTCAGACTTACACATACTAACAAATTTAGGACAGGCTACCATTTTTTGCCAACCATGACTACATTAAACTCCCCCTGGAAATCTTGCTTTTGTTGACATTCCAGTGGTTTAATGTATCACCTTGCTGCAGTGATGTGCAGTTGTACTCCAGGACGCTGTGACATCACTGATGGGTGCACCGACGGGTGCAACAAAGCCAATTTCTGACCATACCCAGCATCAGGTGCGGTGGAACCCTTCAACCAGAGAGGGCAGCAAAGGACTGCTTTTCAACCGGGTGTTATGTTACTCTTTAAGCTGTCAAAACTCACTGCTCCATCCATCCCTTAAACTGCCAAAAAATGCCTTTGTACTTAAGTTTTCTTTGCATGTCTGCTAATATGTGTATAATTCTGACGTACTCTCTTAACATTTCTGCTCTGTGTGCACTCAAAACCTTGCTGTACTGTGTTATACTGCATTTTCCGCATCTCCACATTTTTCATCCAGTCAAAGATGCAAGGAGCACTTTTTGATCTGCTGGCTTGATCATCAATCAAATTTCTTTTCAGAACAGGAAGAGGATTTGTAAATAGTCTTAAGAAAAGTGTCATCCCAATGGCCACACCAAGGCAACACACCACAGCAACATGTAAACAGTTAATCTTTGATTGCATAACTATTTATGATGAGCCTTTAGGCACTCTGAGCATGACTCTTTATCACTTGCTTGGAGCTCAGTCTCTTGAGGTTCCTGGTTGCACGCAACTTGGAACCACTTGCATGCAGGAATGAGACATGACAATAAAAAGATTGTATATTGTATGTAAGAAGTATACAAATCTCATGAGATTAAAGATATAATATGTAACAGTTCCACATTAAAATGTATAAAAACGACTTGACCTATGTAATATATTTTGTTGAGTGTACTTACATTATCCCAAATGTTTCCAACAATGTTCAAACCCAGAGAAATCCGTAACTCTCGCCTGTCAATGGCATCATATGCCCTTTAACACCTCTAGTTGCTATAACTTCTGCGGAAACACAGGATACGTCAGAGTGATGGAGGAAGGAATACAATGTCACAGAATTATACTCAGTAACAGTAATACAGCATTTTTTTCTGCCACACAGCATACATTTTTCATTAACTGCGTGCCATTTTGCAACACAGAAATCCAGAGACCTAATTTATTGATATAATATTTCAATATCGATCTAGCTTACTACGATATGCTACTATGACAAGTGGTTCATGCTAGCCACCAAGCTAATGCGTACGGTAACGTTATAAGTTACAACAACGTTCTACACGCTCATAAAGTTATTTTTAGTATGAATGTGTTGACCACAGATAACTGCGCTGGGGCTACCCCACAATTGAATTCGCCACATAGCGTTAGCTACAGTAGCTGTATGGGTAGTCGACTCATCTAATGGTAAGTTAGCAAGATGAGTCGATCCATATCTTATCCGTGGTCAAAACAATCATACTAAAAATAAATGAACAAACGTGACTAAACATAACGTGAATAAAACTTGTTCTCTTTATACATCCATGGTCACATCAGATAGATTTTCACATCAGATACATTGACTTCATGTTCATTAGTTCTTTAAAAAAAAAAATTTTTACAATATACTTGGAAATCAATTTCTTTGGCCGCCTCTCCTTTTAAGGTGACATTTTGGCTCTGCGGGTGCAGGTTTAGCCGATGTTGCTAGACTAGGCAGGTGAGGCTGGCATCAGAGAGTTGGGGCTGGATGACCCGAGCCCCCAGGAAGAGTGCCAAGCAGCATGTGTGGCAAATTTGCTGTAGTGGCCACTGGCATCTCAGAACACCGTATCCAATTGTCTTAATCCATTCATGGGTTGACTTGTTCTGCCAGCTGCCGGCTGTCAGCCCTGACCTTGCTGCTTGCTCCAGTTGTTGCAAGACACATTTTTCTAAGGTTTTTTCCCTATGTGATGTTGAACCCACCTCGCTGGAGATTGAGAAAGGGCTGATTGTTGTTCTTTCTCTGACCTGCAGTTCTCTCTGTAGCTGCTTCTCTCCTTGCAAAATAACACCAAGAGAAAAACACCAAGAGATTGCATGTATTAAATGATTGAATTCATGTTGAAATATTGTGACCTAAAACATGTATTATTTTTGATACTACAAAATACTTCTGATCACTTCCAATTCTGCACTAGTTGTGGTAATGGAACTTTAGTTTTAAATGATTACACAATGTGCAGTTTTCTCTCCCAAACCTTCCATACTCTGTGATGATGGGATAGTAGATGCAGCTGCATCTTCTTCAGTGAGGTTCTGGCTGCTGGATGCCCCCCTCCTGTCACCAAAACTGTCTCTCCATTTTATCGCCAACTTCTGTTTGGCTCTCCTTCTTATATCATTAAATCTCTCTCTGCATTGGGTTACAGTTCTTGAGAGGCCAGAGCAACTGCTTGTTTGCAGTGCCATATATTCGCTCTTGCCGATTTTGCACTTCCTGCACAAGGACATCAGTTTCTTCCTGGGACCAGAGAAAAAAAATAATCGGCATAAGCACTCTGCAGAGTGCCCTCCCATCACCAAATTGACAGCGTCTTTGTACAGCACACTTATTTTAAAGGAGAGGCAAAGAGGTCATTTGATTGGTGAGTGCAACACCATCCTGATCCCACCCTATTAGGCCTACTGACAAACACTCTGCTGCATCTGCATTTGCCTTAAACCTAAATTTATTATGAACAAAATTTTTTAGATTTCAGATATCTTGACTGCACTTGTCGTGTCTCTTACGAATTATGTTCACAATTAATTTGCATCAGCTAATGCATTATGGAAGAAACATACTTGCTGCCGAGAAAATCTTTACTTGAAGTATTTTTGACACTCTCAAGGCCCGGTCACAGCAGGATTCATAACAGTGAAATTTTGCGGCAAAATCATTTTATTTCAATGGAATCACCACAATAAGCAGATCTGCTCGCAGGGTTAAAGTAAATCTACGTAAATCGACTGATGAACTCTGACATGCAAATGGTGATGTCAATTAATAGCAATTGGTCTTGACCTTTTTGGTAACGGACTCAGACAGTGCATAACAGAGGAGCATCGCTTATTATCTATTTTTATATAACCCTGCTCTGCCAAAGAGGCATGCAGTCAGTTATGAGACATGTCAGTCAATGGCAAAAATACATCTCTTGAATAAATTGTAGCTTGTAGCCAGCTAGCACAATAGTGCAGTGCTATAGTGACTGACTAGCATGTTAGCAGTTAGCTCACCAGCTACAGTAGTTTGCCAACTAGCCCTAGAAGTAGTTACTATGTCACCAAGCTTCTATAGCACTACCTATTTATGCAAGAACGTACAGATGAACTTCAGTGTGCAACTTTCTGGTGTCACCAGGGCTTTATACTTCAGCACAAAGTCGGGAAGAGGTCAGTGGATGTCCTCTACAAAGCAAATTATTCTGACACCCAAGATATAATTTGCATGCAGTGACTATTTTGACATTTAATCAACACCATGGTCTTTTCTAACCTTACTGAACTGTACCTGTAAAATACTAAATAGTTCAGCTGGCCTCACTTGCAGGATTGTGAAGTAATAGCCTACATGTCATATTTTCATATAAACAAATGTTCATTTTGTTCCTGTCCTCCAAAATACACTAACGTGATTAAACCTTTGCCCAGCTGCTCTACAGGCTCAGTGTCCTGCAGGAGCAGTCTACTGGTGCACAGGAAGTGATGGGTTTTAAAGTTTATAACAGCAGCAAACAGAGGTCTGTTTGGAATCGGAAACTCAAACCTCAACAGAAAAGCCAATAATAAAAGAGACACACCCCTGGCCATGCTGTTTGATGTATGAGGATGCAGCTCAGAAACACCACAGCAGTGAGCGCTTGAAACCAAAAATGAAGACAAAACGAATAAAAATGGAAAATCTCATGGATTTTCCTTTTTATAGTGAAAAAGTAGAGTCTGTCTAAAGTGTTAAATTTCCATGTTGGTTGTCCCACTTTCAACACAACCTTTTCCCTCCAATTAAAGTCAGTGAAAAATGTGATATCCATTGCTTTCTGTCCTTTTTTCATCTCCTCACTCTTTTTCTGTTCCTCCCTCCTCATTTTCCCTCCAACTTTATTTCCCCTCCCTCCCTCTCCTTCTTTCTATTCTACTCTTCCTCTTCTCCAAACTAATTATCTGTCTATCAGACACTCACAGATTGGTGTCTACCATGCTGAGAGAAAAAGGGTAAAAAAGAGAATATGAAATATGGTTAAAAACAACAAGAAAACAGACTATAAAGGCAGAGAGACAGGAGGGAGTAAAGTGACTGGCCTCTGCAAATCTCATCTCCTCCTATCTGCCTCCAATGTGATAATTATGTCTATGTACCTCTGAATCCACTCATTTTCTTTCTTTTCTCCACTCATGCTCTTTCACTAATCCTCTTAACAATGATTATGTATCACTTAACTTGTCTTTTCTGTTTTGTCTGTCTTTTTTCTTTCATCCCTCCATTTTTCCACCATGTGTCTTCCTCTGTGCCTGGGTTCCTACGTTCTCCCCACTGAGTGCGCCAGAGAGAACAAGACACTCTGTACTCTTTGTCCTACCCTGGAAGCCGTAATGAAACTTTAATCAGCTGTGTTTGTTTAAGCGCAGATTCAGGTGTAAGAAGGATGTCACCAAAATGTATTCCCTGCCCCCCCCGGGGATGCCAACCAGGCCCGACACAAGCTGGTGAAATCAGAGACAACAGCTTCTTGTTGGACTTACAGTACCAAAAAATGGACGGTTGTGTTTGATTTTCTCTGCACAAGAGTTTTATATTGTGAGGAGATTGAGCAAAAGGTCTGAGAGCTGTGATGTGCTGTACTGCAGCCAATGAAAGCCTGTGAAGAAACCAGGCAGAAGATGTGGGCACTGTATTTAGCAATCGCAGGTTTGGTTATTTATATAGCACTAGATGTACAGTATAAAAAAACAAAAAGAAACAATGCCCAGACTCTCTGGAACACACAATCAATCCATAATGCTCATGTTTCTCCAGCAGGAGTTACCTTGAAATTTGGCTTCTGGCCCTCGTTTCCTTTTCCGCTCAAATAAGCACATCGGCAAGAAAAAGAAGAACAAGCTGTTGCTGTGAAGTGAATCAGACATCATGCAGAGTCGTGCAGCATTTAAGCCACACACACTGCCTCTTAAAAGCAACGGCCATTATAAATTCATTCACAGATTTGATGTTCCCCTGAGGCGACTATTCAAAATGCAAATGATTAACTCCCAATTGCTCAAGTTGACCATATACCATAATCTATATACATACAAGGTATGGGAATGTCCAAAGGTGATGGATGTTGTGAAACTCTGTCAACCATCTGAGGTACATTTATTCACCAAAAAGAACTAGTGGTCTGACATTAGGCAAAACAATTATATTATGTAGCTGGAAGCCACTGAAAACATTATCCGAGCAGGAATGGCTGCTTTCATTATTAATACAGCGTCTCCCAATGGCTCTACAGTAAAAATGGATGGTGCTCAAAAACAAATCTCAGACGTGGAATTCATGGAGGCTGCGTTGACGAGGATCATGTCATGTGGGCTCATCCAGAGTTGGGGAAAGAAAGGTATGGTGGAGGGAAGTTTTCTTCTCTGCTGAGGTATCTATTAAAATAAGCTTATATAATAATAATAATAATCTTTATTTATAGAGCACTTTTCAAAATCCATGTTACATAGTGCTTCACAAAGACAGCAAAATAAAACAGTCAAGTCATAAAATCAGGTTTTAAAAGAAAACAGATACCAATACAAAATAAAAACATTTTTAAAGGACATAAAAGACAGTTCATAGAAAAATTAAAACTCACGTAAAATCAGGGAAGGCTCTCCAATAAAAGTATGTTTTAAGAAGGGACTTGAAGGAGATCACTGACTCAGCTGACCTGATTTCCTCGGGTAGGTGGTTCCAGAGCCTCGGGGCCCTGACTGCAAAAGCTCTGTCCCCTTTAGTTTTCAGCCGGGCCTCTGGAACAGACAAAAGACCTCTGCCCGAGGATCTCAAAGTATTTACCGGCGTGTACGGTCAGAGGTATGGCAGGGAAAGAGGCCATGAAGAGCCTTAAAAGTAATCAGTCACTTACAGTTGACATGTATGTATGCCATTGTATGTGTGTTTGCATATACTATGTGTTTTTGTGTCTGGATGTATTGATTTGTGATATTGTCACCCCCCATGCACTAGGTCTGAGCAAACTCTAGTTCATGTGCTCAGTATGGGAGCGTATAGGCCTACCACTGGTACCCCTATACCACCAGGAAGAAGGAATAGTCTACGCACCCTTGTTCCATTTTATTTCAAGTTTGAAAATATGAAATAATTGACCACGAAAAATAAAAGCCACATAGTGTCACACCAATGCGCTGGTAAAGAAACAAGGTTGTGAGAGAAATGCAGAAATTTGGAATTTTAACTCTTTTATATTGTGGTTTGGGCTTAAAGGTGACTCAATAACTTAACAGTCTGAGTTCAGGTTCTGGAGAGGGAGGATACTGCAAACGTCTGGATCTCCTGGTGTCACTGTCTCTTAGTGGATTCACATGGAACCCTTTACAGTATAGAATATTATAGGCTTAACAATTGCTGTGAATCAGCTCTGCCAACTCTATATCACCTTTTAATGCCTCTCATGGTGTCTCTGAGCCACAGTGAAATGCTCTCATCATTCCACACGTCAACAGCAACTTGGCCATTAGCAGGACTGGCAGCTTGAACTATCCTCTACACTACATTTGCATCGTGTGCCACTGAGAAGGATTTGGATTGCTTTTGTGTTCGTCATTTTTATTCCTACAAACAAACTGAGGTAAAGCTTTGAGAGTAGCTAGCGTAAAATAAGCCACACTATTGATATTTAGCAACTTCAAATGAATAGTTTTGGAAATCTGCTTATTCGAGAGTTATATGAGAAGATTGTTATCACTCTTATGTCTGTGCAATAAGCCAGGAGGCGATTAGCTTACTGTAGCTTAGCATACTGGAAGCAGGGGAGAACAGCTAGCTTGGCTCTCCCTAAAGTTAAAAAATACGCACATCTTAAAATTGTGGTTTTACAGAGAGTTACAGCAGGTAATAAGATACAGCATATTAATTAGTGAGCTTTAGAAGTGTTGGAAGGGGTATTTTTGAACTTTTGAGTCAGCAGGCTAGCTGTTTCCCCCTGCTTCCAGTCTTTATGCTAAGCTAAGTGACTCCCAAGAAAGCGAAGAAGCACATTTCCCAAAATGTCGAACTATTACTCAAAATAAATTTTCGGAAACTTTAAACTTTATCCCATAATTTAGTCATTTAGAAATGTTACTCATTATATTGATTTTTCGCTGCAGTATATCTTTCCTACTTTCATTTTTGCTGCGAACCATGCGGTAGCCTATGCAGTATGGTTTAACTATGATTACAAGGCATTTTATGGAATCCGATGA
The DNA here is from genome assembly GCA_008360985.2 of Macquaria ambigua. Lineage (NCBI taxonomy): Eukaryota > Metazoa > Chordata > Actinopteri > Centrarchiformes > Percichthyidae > Macquaria > Macquaria ambigua. The sequence goes on from VMKM01001385.1 coordinate 143,986, forward strand.
ACACCTTTATGTCTGAAAAATAATCTAGTATTTTTCAAAACAGCAGGGTGTTCATTTTGAAATGCACTTGTATATTGACGGTTAAGCTCCTTAAGGGCCAGCAGTAGCAGACTGTGATTGCAGCAGGCAGCTCCAGCTGTGAATGTGTGTAATCATGCGAGTGCAAAGCAAGACGTTGGTGAAGAAGGAGAGCTGTGTGCTAAGTAAGCCTTCTCTGGAGGAGGGAAGCTTTTTAAGTCAATCTCTCAATCCTGTTTTGTCTGAAATCTTCCTCTGTAGGCTGGTGGGTGTGCGAATGATACTATTAACTCCCTTTTTTCCTTTTAGATTTAATCTCCTGTCTGGACTTGTTACATTTTGGTTTTTGATTTGTGAAGATTTCATTTCTATCAACATTCTATTATTTTATCTGAGCATAACAACAACAGAGGGAGGAAGGAAGTTGCTATGGCAGCAGAGATAAAACAGCAAGTTTTTCTACTTTAAGTTTGATGTCTAGAATAGCATCCTGACTTGTAAAATCATTTCAGAGTACATTTTATTATTTATAATGCATACTACCATAGTGGGATCGTTTGATTTGATTTTAAACTTTGAACTTTGATTTCAAAAAATTATATGAGGTCACACTGTGGTTCAGCTCCAGCCTGATACAACAGATTGGTGCCATGTCCACTTAGGTTTGAAGCTTTGGAAGATAACTGTGATGCTAATCAATAAGTAACAGTTGTTTGGCCCTGAATAACAGCAGTGGTGAATTATTTAATGAGTGGCATTCCCCTCAGGCTCTGTTGTTTTGATGGACAATATGAAAGAATGGAAAGACTTTAAAGCAGCATTGATTGTTTTTTTGTCACTTGGGGGCAGCAGAACAAGCTGTGAACACAACATTGACATATTATCACACTTTTATGGTTTTATGGATTAGCATAACAGTTGCCTATCAGACACAGAACATCAGCATTCATGTTATGTCACCTGGAAAATGTAAGTCCAGTATTCTCTCTCCTTTTAGCTCTGTTTTGGTGTCCACCAACTCCTTAGGAAGATATCTGGCTCTTTAGCTGCTAAATTAGCTCACCAGCTAGTTGCTAACTATCTGTCTTCTGTTTGGTGCTGGGCAAGTAGCTTACAGTGATTTTATCAGAGATTTTTTTCACTGAAAACATATAGGATACAATGTAGGTGAGAGCTGTGAGACTGAACTAAAACAGTAAAGCTGATGGACGTAAAACCAAAACAATGAGATGAACGATACAAAAAGGCTTCAAAGGTTTGCAAGGTTTAAAAATTCTCTGCGGGTTCACCACTAAAAGCAACCCCTTTCACTTTACTCAAAGTAATGTTTTATGTATAAAAATTAATTAGTGCAGCTTTAACTTTCACTTGTCTTTACTGTAAATACTTTAACAAAGTTCAAAAATGTATCTTTAGTACTTTTGTTGGATTAATATTTTATGAACAACATAAAACGCAAATGTTGCACTGCTTCACTGACAGTAAAAGAGAGACTTATTCTTGCGTTCCAAACAAGCTTTGTTTCATAGGGCATAAGACTGTCCAACACAAATGTGCTCATATCCATGTAAAATCACACCCGTAACTGCCACAGCGTCTGTAAATCATGCCTCTGTTCAATATTAATGAGCCAGCTCCAGGATTTGTCTCTGTATAAAATCACCTGAGAGTCTTGGCTGTCTGGTTTCTAGCTTTGGAAAAGCTGGGAACAAACTAGAAGACTTTAAAATTCTGCCTAACTGTGCACAGATCACACATCAAACATTTGACAACGGACTTTTGTAGAACAGAGGAGTCTCCGTTCGGATCAGACATTCACCAGCTCAAACCGTGTATCCTTATTTGTACAAATAATAAGAATCTGATTGCAAAAATTTTAAAATCCTTAATCCTTGCATACTGCAGGGTGCTTGTGTTTTCAGCTCTAGGAAATACAAACAATTCAAAACTAAAAGAATACCATGTTTTAATCAGGTGGCACTAACTGTCTAACAATGTATTCAAAATAAAAATAAGTGTAGGAAAAGTTTCTTTTGTAACATAGGGACATCGCACAGCACTGTCTACGTGTTTTTCCATGTGTGCATACATGCATATTGTGCCCATGTCCTGTACCTTTTTTCTTGCACGTCTGCTTGCACATACAGGTGTCAACTTGTACGAACCGATGTGTGTGTGTGTGTGTGTGTGTGTGCTAGCGTTTTGCTTGTGGCCTCTGTACGTGCATTTGTGAGCGGCCGAAGTGATGGAAGAGAGAGAGGACAGGCAACGGTGTGAATAAGCCCTCTTTGTCACTTCAGCTAAACAGTCAAAAAAACTCTGCGCAGACTAACAAAGTTAACTTGGACAGGAGAGGAGAAGAGGGGACAAGAGGAGCAGAGAATGGGGGTGAAGTGAGGGGGCAGTGGGAAGAGGAGGAGGAAGGAGAAAGCGGTTGGAAAATGAGGGAGAGGACAGAAAAGGATACAACTACAGAGGAGACTGCAGACATTAAGAAAGAAAGGGAAAAAAGTCAAATGGAAAAGGGGATGGGTTGAGGAGAGGATTGTGGGAGGAAGGGGGTCAATCAGAAGGAGGAGTGTAAGGACGGGTGAGGAGGAGGGAGAACAGAAGAGGAATTGAGGACAAGAGGAAGGAAGAAAGATGATGAAAGGTGAGTGGAGGAGACAACATAAAAAGGACAAGGCAGGAGGTGTCACATGCAGCGTTTTGCTTGTGTCAGGCCGAGTGTGAGCACTGTGTGTGTGTGTGTGTGTGTGTGTGTGTGATGAGGGGAAAGGTTGACAGGCTTATGATGTCATCAGGTGACATTTAGTTGACAGGGGCCACGCAACAGATGGGGCCGGGGTTGTGAATGAAAGTGTGTGTTTGTGTGTCTGTATCGTTACCCACGTGCGTTCATGTCTGTCTACATTAGCGTGTGTGTGTGTGTGTGTGTGTGTGTGTGTGATTGCAGGGACACCTTTGGTTTCAGAAGTGATGTGACGCTAATTGGTCCAAAAGGTCACCGGGTTCAAGTTACACGTTCATCATGTGGGCATCCCGTCTGTGCGTGGTGGTGGTCAAAGTTTTCAGGTATCCTCGCCTTTCAATGACGTCAACTCTTCTTCTTCTTTAAGGACTCAGCCCTTTGGAGTTTCTTCTTGAGACATGTACAGGATGAAGAGTTCAGAGGACACAGCGGGAAAGAAGGGGAAGACCAGCACCATAAGTAACAATTCATGTATTCTGTTTCAGGGGTGGATTTAGTGA